>CABFOV010006377.1:23021-35162 GCA_902141375.1 Timema poppense | reverse complement strand
CCCCCGGCTCGCTCTGCCCCCCATCATTCCCAGACGCATCTCTGGAACAGCTTGGGCTTTGGAGCCTATCTTCTGGTGGGTGGGTACCCCTTGAAACCTTATCCGGAAAAATTCCTCTCAACCCCAACCCCGATAGACACTTCTAAGGAAAAATTACCCAACTCATTTACAGCCCTCCTCCCCACTAGATCCATCTACATAACGTCTCTTTAAAACTAAAATGTACGTCTTTTTGCGTTTTATTTATTCGAGAAAAATATTTGTTTTATTTAGTTTGAACAAAATCTTTATTAAAGAAAATAATATTATTTTCTATTTGTTTCTTTTTTTACCTAAGTATGTTGAAATTTGCGCAAGAGTGTGTTAGTTATTGATAAATAATAACGTACAGTTTATGTTTAAGGAAAATCTACATAAAGTAGGAAAATTAAATCTATATTGATATACTACATTAGATAAACAATAATATTGTTAATAATGAAAGTGTTAGGATCAGGGTAAATGGAAGTAGTGAATTAGCCTAGGATCAGCTAGCTCTAAAATTTAAGAAACGTTTAAATTATTGTGAAATAGGGCCTTCTCGTCATTGGTTATGATAATGAGCACTTTTGCCAGATTTTATATTTGAACTTTTTAGAAAATGACTTGATTAACACATTTTTATTGGATTCATATAAACTTCAAATTGCTTTAATTTATTTGTCTTTATTTGACTTCACATATCGAGGACTGTCCCTAAAAATCCGGATAGAATTAAATATTTTTAAGTATTCCAACTAAAAGTCTTCAAATTAATATTCCATCCTTATTTTTATATCATTTGAAAGTAATTTATCTACATTATCAATAGTAAAGTTATGTCGCTAAGGATCATATTACTTTTGGTTGCGAGAAAGTAGTATAATACAATGAACTGTACTTTTAAATTTGGTTGTAGGCCTACCTCTAATAGCTGAGTAAAAGAAAAGGATTTGAAACAAAAACTAAAATATAGTAAGAGAAATCTTCATTGTGTAAAAACTATCTACCATGTATACCTCAAACATGATTCACATTTCAGAGGTATATCCTGCTAGTGGTGCAACTGTCGGTTTGTCTTGAAGGTATAGGCCGAAGTAGATTCTAAAGGTTTATTTTCACTCACAGGCAAGACCGTAGCCAGGTTTATTTTATTTTTTTGGTGGGGGGGGGGGGGGGGGTTCAACCCACCCCCGAAATTTTATGGACAAAATATATATGGCTTTATTTATGGTTCAAACAATATCAAAATTAAGATACGAGTACAAATTAGGGGGCTTTGTTTCCATAAAAAGCACTTCAGAGCGTTTATAAAGGTGTTTAATATTTCGAAATTTTCCTAGCCTTCGGCAGTTAGGGTGTTATGTTACCATAAGAAAACACTCCCGATAGCTTCTATTTAGAATTTTTCCTAGCCTTCAGCAGCTAGTGGGTTATGTTGCCATAAAAAAAAATTTCAGATAGCTTATAGAGGTGTTTAATATCTAGAATTTTTCTTAGCCTACACATGTTATGGGGTTATGTTGCCATAAAAACATTTCAGATAGCTTATAGAGGTGTTTAATATCTAGAATTTTTCTTAGCCTACACAATTATGGGGTTATGTTGCCATAAAAACAATTCAGATAGCTTCTAGAGGTGTTTAATATTTAGAAATTTTCCTAGCCTTTGGCAGTTAGGGGGTTATGCTACTATAAAAAACACACTTTAGATAGCATCGAGGTGTGTTTAGTATTTAGAATTTTTCCTAGCCCTAAACAGTATGGTGTTATGTTGCAAAAATAAATCACTTCAGATAACTTCTAGAGGTGTTAAATATTTAGAATTTTTCCTAGCCTTTGGCAGTTCGGGGGCTATGTTGCCATAAAAAAACTCTTCAGATAGTTTCTAGAACTATTTATCATTTAGAGTTTTTCTAGCTTCCGGCAATTGGGGGGTGTGCCCACCAACCCCCCCCCCCTCCCCTCCCTGCAATTATTGGTTGGCTACGGCCTTGCTCACAGATACTGCTCACAGGTACTACTGTACATTAGAGATGTCTAAAAATACGTGAAAATTGATCCCTGGACAACTCTTATATCAATTGAACCTCACGTCAACGTTGCTAAGTACATCAAGTTGTCTTCCATTAAAAACACTAGAATAACCTTTACGTTGCGTTAAGTGAATGTTAAGTTAACGTTAAGTTGATCGTAATCCTGACATGAGACCGCACCTACATCCGTTTCTTTGGCACCACGTGAAGATTTCGTCTTTGACCTGCTTTGAATTGAAGTACAGTACATCCAGAGGGGTTTAGGGGTGCATCGCCATGATGATCTTGCGCACAGCCGAGCCCACTAGTATGACGAGTTAAGTCCATATCCTCTTGACCAGACTGTAGCTGGGTAGACAACGTACGACCGGTGAAAGTGGAAGAGTTGAAGTTGTATGTACTGCACCGAGAGAGGAGAGGGGGTGTTCCGCGATCATGGAGCACTCAACCTCACTCCTCGGCTCTTGTAATCAGTGTTAGCTGTGTAGTCTTGCAGTGAGGCAGGCCGTTGGTTCCATTTAGTGAGACGCTCCTCACACAAATCAAGGTAAGAGCGATAATAAACGTTACTATTTCATTCCAATTAGAGTAGGCATTGAAGGCTGATAGAACCTGGAATTTCATAGAGTTTATCTTTATATATCTTTACTACATGCATTAATTATAGATTAAAGTTTTTTTTTAATTATCATAAAAGTATCTTAAGTTGAGCAGGGTTGCTTTCATTATTTCTCAAGCAGGATAGAGAAAGCTGTTATATAACCCGTTATGAGCGCTAAAACTCAGAAATTGTTCACTACCACAGTCCACTAATAAATCACCACTATCAGGATAATTAAGTTTTCCACACCACGTTTTAATTGATTGTTTTACTTTTTTTTTATGCATGATACATAGAGAAAGAAACGCGAGAGTGAAACAAATCTATCTCTAGGATTTAGCTGGAAACAAGCCTGCATTTTATTTTTCATTTATTCTGAAAAAAGTAATATAGGAGGTGGTGTTTGTCGATTTCTATACCACCTAAATATTCAAGCTGATTTTTTTTTGTAGATGGTATTTATATATATTTCTACCGACAATGTACTTACAAAGGCATATAACGATTAAGCGTACTTTAACTGCAAAAAAAATTGTGTCTTAAAAATAGCTTTATCAATTATTTAGAATAATTAACTTCTTTATTTATTGAAAAAGGCTAAGTAAAATGTACAATAAGATATATACATTTTTACTATACTAATTAAATTATTATTTAAAATTATTTAAATATAAAATTAAATCAATAGAAATCATAGATAATAAATTATAACATATTCAATTAAATTGATTAATTTAAAGCCTATAATAATCATTGCTCTATATAAAAGCTAAACAAATCCTTATAGATATTACAAATTGAGAATAACAAATGACATGGTAAATTACTAAAATTAATTAACTTAATTAAATTCTTTTCTTAAAAAAACTAGTGTCATTTCTTTTAAAATATAAATCTCGTATCCATATTTATTTTTGGCACATACATTATTCTGGTAGGCAATATAAACATATTGAACGACATAAATCACAATTGAAGAAATTAGAACATATTTTGTAAATATTTGTGTTTGTTCCTAAACTCACTAATACGAGCCAAGAAAGATATATTTTGAACTAATAAGTAAATTAATAATATGATTACATACTTGAATACATACTTGATACCTTATCTTGGTCGTTAGCTTGTCTCTCTACTGACCTAAGGGTCCCGGGATCGATTTGCGGCATGTCTGAAAAAATTATATTTGGTGAAATGTGTGTTAACCCATTTACAGTGATAAATTAATGGCCGTTGACTGGATGGTGTGGCTGTCCTAGTCTTAAGTTAGATTATAAGGTATATGAAGCCACGACAAGCCTAGTAAGCTATTAGTGTAAATAATATGGCTTGAATAAAATATTTACCCAGGCCACCATCTGGCAACATTAATGGATAGGTAGATGGAGGATGGTTGAATATACATATATTCCTAATCATGCAGTTCCCTTAAGGGCCAGGCAAGAAATTGTGTATGTAGCTCAAAAACCACAACTTCGTATTTAATCTACTCTCACCAATTTTCGTCATTACCTATCCTTGAAAACTCCCTTCGTTTCAACAATTCATTGTGCACCTATCTTTTAAATTGATTTGCATATTTCATGTAGTTAATGATTGATTGAGAGATGTTAAGAGAATTTTAGGAATATTTTGAATGTCATAAATTATTATAAATATTTCAACATTGATGGATAATCAAAACACATTTATCTAGATCTATTAAGTGGTATATTTGATTTAATTTAATTAAACTTAAAGAGTCACGGTACGCTTGAAAAAATGTAACATGGCTACAATAGTTAACAATGGTTGAAAACAAATTTAAACATTGTTGTTAATAATAGGTAAAAATATTCAGCACCACAATGTTGTTACTAGCAACATTTTGGATGTGCTTTGCCAAAATGTTTTGATACATTGTCTAATTTTTAAGGTCATTAAAAGAATAGATAAGAGAAATTTGAGCAACAATATCATCATTTTAAATTACATAGACAAGTTAAAATGTTAAATAATATTACTATAGTGTTATTGTTGATGATAAAAAATTACAGATAATATAAATATAATTATCTAACGTTGTCATTGAAAATGGGGATTATTTTCTTAATAAAAACGAAACTAGAATTGCTTAGCCTTGGTATAACCTATACAAAAAAGGTATAGTCACTAATCAAAGGTTGTCCATTGTGTGTTAGATGAGTATGCAAAAGTAACAAATAAATAAATTCATTGACTGTCACGAAAATTAATTGAATTTATGTTGAGTATGTTAACCACGTGTTAACTATTTATGTTTTTATCCAGTCACACCATAAACTTTATATACGGGTAATCAACGTAATTTTGACTCAATTATTCCCATATATATCACGGATTTAAATATACATTGCCTTAGAGTAATTTTCGTCATTTAAACGGCTTTCATTACCCACATTATTGCAACAATTTTTGACTCAATTTCAGATGTAAATTTGAATCAGATATACGCAGATTCTTCTATAGTAAGGAATATTATGTCTACGTTGAGTCCTTACTTAAAATAAACATTCATCCACACTTTTAAATTCTTCTTAGATATTAGACCCAAAATTACAATGAAATCAAGTTTATATACCAAGTCGCATAAACGTTTAAATCTACGTAATGCCAGACTAGTTCCTACAAGTGTGTTCTGAGTTGATGTTTATTCAGTTATTTTACTCTGCTTCTTAATACGTATTCGGCCTTTTCGTAGCTTAACACTAATTATAAGCACTGCTATAGACACATTACGAGGTTGTTGAACTATAAGGAAGTGCACCATGATGATATAATGTATAAAATCATTCTTGAAGAAAACCATCCCTCAGTGCACCATGCCGTAATTCAAACACAGATCTCTTGGATCAATGTCGCTACGACACTAAGAATCGTAATAACCAGGAATTCCTTGTTCCGATACGTAATTAACAGATTAGTATATGATCTTAATAGTTCTCAATATATTTGGGTCACTTAATGGTTGACTCTAGATTACATTATATTGGATTTGGGTGTCAAGTAGTTTGGTATCCTTCAAATAATGCACTACATACTAAGTAAATACCTATAACATGATTTGTTTAAGATTAATTTATTGAATCACTTCCTAACTGATCATACTATCAAGTGTATATGCCCAGTGCCCATTGTATCTCTGCATCCTTTGACTGTTGAGAGCCGAGTAGATAGGACGAGTGTGTATAGCATATCTTCATGACTCTCGCATACGTAGTGACCCTTACCACTCGAACGGTGGTGGTTCTCTTCTCAGCTCCAACCTTCATTGAAGGGTCCACCAATCAACATTCAACCTGACACAGTTTATCTTTGAAAGTATCTAAAAAAAACTGTGAACAAGCTCTCTTAAATTTTTCACGCTTTCACTTATCTAAAGAAATAAGATGCAGCTCACAATAAAAAAATCGTGGTAATGGGTTTGAGAGCTTTCAAAATGGCTTGTTTAATAAACCAAACATGCTCTCCCTTTTTTTTTGTATATCAATTCTTGACCTGGTATTAATAAAAAGATCGACATATTTACAGGGGAATGTGAACTTTTTCACATTAGAAAGTTTAATATTGTATATATATATGGTTCAGTTCATCAGGCATTCTAGTACTGAGCTATCTTACAGTAGATGGTATTTTTTAAATTAAAAAAGGATAGGGTTTTATGTGTTAATGATGCAAGTATATTAATGTCGATTCATGGCCTATGTTTTCCCCAGTGTAAAGTAAGAATCCAAAAAAATATTTTTATTTACTCGGCCTCTATTCCTGAATTAATGGAGACTTTTTAACCCAGATATCTGATATTGTGTTTATAATGCACTATAACTTATGGCATGTGCTAAAGCAAGCTGCTACTTCCATTTATCTGTCTCAGTCTCACTTTTTTGTCTCTGACAAATACGAAAGCGGAAGAGGTATGAAAGATACTGGTAATAGAATTCAATATGCAGCCAGTCCATGTACTGGAGTGAAGGTGTCCCTTCTAGGGTCAGTTGGAGTATGTATTTCAGGGGGTTTGGCAGACTGATGTGCAAGTACCTTCTGGCTCAGTGAGGAAAGCAACGGAAAACTATCTAACTCCTCATTTCCCTAGTACGCCTCTTCAACGCTGCCTAGGTTTTACAGATTACGGTGGAACTGTTGTGGATCCGACCAATCTTCGGGTTGAGTAATATACATGCTTATGTGGAAAGAACACACACACTAGTATTTAAATACAATATTTTCTAATAAGATTATATATTTACCAAACTTCCAAATAATCGTTGTTAATATCTAATTCATGTCCTAGAACCATAAAAATATTTATTTTAAATACGTTCAGAAAATTACCCAAGTATTTTAAAAATCGCTATAACTATATATATATATATATATATATATATGTGTGTGTGTGTGTGTGTGTGTGTGTGTGTGTGTGTGTGTGTGTGTACTGTACATACTTTATTTATTTTACAATATTTTCAAATCGATTATTATGTGTAAATTCTATTTTGAGATATCTTGTATTGAATTTTTTCCGTAAATAAATCTTTAGTCGTTAATTTTATATTTTATGTATTTATCTGAGGTATTTGACGTGCAATTTCCGAACCTACTGATCATATCAACACACGAGAATTTCTATGAGTGAGAGCGAAAGATCCTACCAATATTGTCGGGAAAGGTATTTTCACTTACCTTCCAGAAAAATGTTACATGCCACAATCAACATGGGACCAATGGCTTTAATTCTCCACCGAAGGAAATTGTGCTACAGATTGTTATCATTCAAGAAAAACTCGTCAACCCCAGTTGGGTCTGAACCTACAAACATCGGGTTCTAAGGCGAGCACTTTACCCCAAGACCACCTAGGTCAGCTATCTGTATTAATATAATTTATTAATTAATTAAATTAAATTCATACTAGGATGCGATATAAATAAATAATACTACACAATCGCACAAACTTTCTCATACGAAAATTATTGTATAACTTAAGTTGGATGAAAATTTACAAAAACATATTTTAAGTAAACAACCCTTAAATAAGTTTTCCTCATAAAAACTAACACATCGTCTTGTTAATCACAATATATATAAATTTTAAACCACTTTGTTCAAACATTAAAAAAAAAATTCAAACAGATATACATTTTAAACAAAATCGTTAGAGCGATTTTAAAAATATTTTGAATTTTCGACAGTCACTCATCACGAATTTTTACCCAAAAATCAAGTATACAGTGTTAATTGGGATGTCAAACTTTCCCTAGGTATCCATTTTAAACGCAATTTTATTGTTACAGCCATTTTCAAAAATATATTATTTAAAAAAAATCCTTACTCAGTATACTGCCCTTAAATTGAGGAAGAAGCAAACTTTCTTGGTA
Organism: Timema poppense; assembly: GCA_902141375.1. Lineage (NCBI taxonomy): Eukaryota > Metazoa > Arthropoda > Insecta > Phasmatodea > Timematidae > Timema > Timema poppense. The sequence goes on along the minus strand of CABFOV010006377.1, from coordinate 27,117 downwards.
AACTACCACTCTAGGATGTTGGTTGGATTATTGGGTGGATCATAAGCTGTATACCATGGAATGTTGACTTTTCAGGGTATATTATTAATAATAAAAATAATACTTAGTACCGCGTCTTACTACCCGTTCGAGTTACTCGTATATGCTTAAGTAGCCTACTAACTACACTAATGGGTTAGGAATTGGGAAGGTTGAATATAGAGGTAGTAAGTCCGCATTTGCGTGGAGGGAAAGTGTAAAAGCAGCTAGGAAAAACCACTCCCAGTTCACCCGAGCAAGATTCGAGCCTCGACCTCCCCATCCTCGGCAGTCAAGCTCAACATGAAACCAGGGTGTTTGCTAACTACGCCACCGAGGCAGGTTTCAGAGTATATTAAAGTTATCGGAGTCAGTTTCAGTGAATATACCAAAGTTCTTCAAAATACTTATTCAATTCCAGGGGACCATCTAGATTGGTTTAATGTTATTCACTACTCACTCTGGATTGAAGGTCTGGGACTCAATCCTAGACAGGTGCATTGGGGTTGGCTTTTATATTTTGTGTTTTCCTATACTCTCTCCAAGTGTGTGTTAACTAACTTCTTTAAAATACACTGCTTTCATTCCATTACAATGGCATTGAAGCGTACTAAAAACACTTCAATAATAACTGTCTGGTAGGTGTTACTTTTTGTAGTAATTTATGCATATACAGATGTCTATAAATTATTCATCTAAATAAAAACCTTAATAAATTCGTTATTTTATGAGTTATTTTAAAACTGTGAACTGTAATAAGCGAAATAAATGAAATGTTCTGAGTAAGCAGTTTTAAGATATCTTCTAAAATAAAGAATTTATTAAGGTTTATTATGAGAGGAATAATTTATGGGCAACCTGTATAATATGTTCGTCCTATTACCCAGATTGTACAAGTCCTGATACTATGGTAGAGTGTTTAGTATGAGGTCAGTTTGTCTTTCAACTTATAGTATTATAATGGGTTTTGAAAGTAAACATTTTAAATTATTTATTTCCCTTTCTGGCTCCTTGTTTTTTCCCTAGCCAAAATCCAATCATTTTCTTCACGACATATATTTTTGGCAGTGTTCGCTTCATGGTTGATGAGTTAGTGGGCCACTATTATTAAAGCATTAAGGTTTCTATCTACTGACATTAAGGAACTTGTTTTGTCACCAAAGAGCGGATTACAATAGAGGCTATGTATATAGAAAAAATTTCCTTGAAGTAAAATAGTTAAACTCCAAACATAATAATAGTAATAACTTAGAAGTAATTTTGTGTCAGCCAAGTTTAAGTGGTAAGTTACGTCAATCCACTGCTTTCAAGAGAAATCGGCAAATGACTTAACGAATACAAATAAAACCGACTCAATGAATTGACACACTTTTGCACCGCCAACATCTACGTTGGGAAGGTAAACACTTAAGAGTCCTATGCACACATTTTATACTACTAATACTAGACATGCCTCAGGGCATATCAATGATTGTTACTCACATTTTTAAGTAACTTAAGTTTGAGTAAGTCTACTCTTTACAGCACTACTCTTTACATCATTACGTAAAATGTTTATCAAAAGCCTTCTTGCAAAGACGTTAAAATCCATACTGAATTAATTGGTAAGATTAAACAGGGTGTGTCATAAATAACCTAAAGATCTTTAATTAAAAATAACTAATTTATTATTGTACTTTGCACAATATTAACTAAATATTTGTGATAAGTTTCTTTCAGTTTTTACTTACTCAGCATCTATTTTATGTATCCTGCTTGTCAATACTTTTTTTTATGTTTAAAATTGCTCCTGTAAGAAAGAGAATTGAATTTGGGACCAGATGATACCGTGATATTCCAATTCATCTTAGCTTACCAATCATCCTTCAATAGATAAATTAAGGTGTAGGTATATATGGAAATGACCCACATCGGTGGACAAGTACACTAATATGCCAAGTTCACCTTGTCTGGTCCATCGGTGATGAGGTTGAGGTTCAAATCCTGTCCATGGTTGATATTAATGCTTTCCAAATCCCCCTCCTTCCCTCACGAAAATGTAGGTACCTTTCCTCTAGAACTTACCTACCTTAGCCTTAAACCATCGGTAAAATGTAATGTGGATAGCCCAGACTGTAAATAAAAAAGGGCACCCGCTTCGGTGGCTGCATGGTCTAAGGCAGTGTCCGTTTCCAACCTTTCCTCGACTGAGGGCCGCATGGCTCTTGCAGAATTGGCTAGGGGCCATACATGAGATTTATAATACACAACAGCCATATATAGCACACACGCACACATTCACATACACACACACCCATATAGTACTAAAGTAATTTTATACTTACGATTATGGAAACTATATGGAAGTTATTGAGAACTTACGTCAGTTAAAAGAGCCTGATTTGTGGTTTATTTCTGCAGTTTGAAGTATTTCAATTTGAATTGTCAGGCCGCATAGAATGTACTCGACGACCAAGAGTTGGATATGCCTAGTCTCTTAAAGCGTCACTCTCACAATAGATTCTACTGCCGATGATGGGGAGGTCAGGGGTTGAGTCCCAGTCCGGTGCACTGACGGTGGTTTTCCCTAAATGGTTTTCCACTTTCCCTCCATGCAACTGCGGGTATGCTTCCTCTAAATTCAACCTTCCTCATCCCTAATACATTAGAGTAAATAGTACATAAGCGTATAAACCGAACGAGTAGTAAGACGCGGTGATAAATGAAGTAGAACTTGGTGAAATACATTTAAACATGGAAGAACCGAGTTATTTATTAACGATTAGCAGTTTGAATCGTTCTTCGAACGATTAAGCATCACTAAAACTATATCATATTAGAACGTTCAACATTCGGTGGCACATTTTTTGATAGTTCCTCTATGTACAATCCTGAACAAGCTATAACAATCACAAATCAATCATGGAAAATAATAAATATTTGATAAAAATATTAACTTGTTCACAAACTTGGTACACAAACAAACGTAACCTATTAACAACGCAATATCCTAAGCACAATCATAAAATATGATAAACGAACTAGTAGACATTGTTAAATAAATATTTTGGATAAAAGAGCATAATATTTCATCAAAAACAAAAAATACACTATATCCTCCGTTACAGAAACATATTGAATAATTACATTATGGTTTTCCAAAGAGTATCACTGTTCACATTTTTATGTCACTTGAATTTGTTTATTTTAATTGCTAGGCCCTAATTTATATTTTGATTATTAGTTTCATTATCACAATGCTAATGGATCCCCTTTAAAATAATTTTTAATTTTTGTGTTTTCTTATTTTTTATTTCTCTCGTCTTCCAACGAAAATTAAAAATGTAATACCATTTTGAGATATTTGTTTTTCCTACTAGTCATTTTCCACCCTTTATTTTTAAATTCCAAAATTTCCAGCTTTTATGGTTATTGTGGTGGTGTCCTTACACAAACTGGCAAATTTAAATGTTCTTACATGCAAAAAAAATTTTTTTTAAAAATATTATTTTGGAAAGATTTTAACCTACCCACCCACCCCACCCTTTTTCAGGCCTCTTTCTAAATAGTAAATATTTAACTCTTATTTTGTTTTTGGAGTAAACCCTCTACATTCCTGGCAAATTCCAATTTTCTGCTCCAATTAAAAAAAAATATTTTCACTTAACTTCCCTTCCCTATTTTCAAAGTTTGTTATCTTCAGTTTTTATGTTTATTAGCAGTAGTCCTTATCCCCTATTATTGAATTCAAGTTTTCTACCACATATAAGTAGTTGTTTCTATTAGTTTTGGAAATTGTATCCCACCTCCTCAATTAAAACAACTTCTACTTAGAAATTTCAAATTTTAAGACAAATTTGGTTATCTGGAGTTGTCCTGCCTTACCTGCCTACTTAACTTCAGTTTTCTACCACACTAGGACGTAGTTGTTCAATATTATATTTTTGAAATTTTGAGCCTCCCACCCCCTTTTCTCCAATTCATTGTTAGAAATTTCAAATTTTAAGATTTATTCGGTTATAAAAAGTTGTATTTCTACATTTCTGCCAAATTTGTATTTTATACTTCATCTAGAAGGTTTTTTTGTTTATGTTTTTTA
>CABFOV010006377.1:0-22222 GCA_902141375.1 Timema poppense | reverse complement strand
ATTTTCTCAAAATCGGCTCTAACGATTTTGATTAAATTTCATTTATAAACATTAATAAATATTCCAAACAAAATGGCTACTCTCAATATTTCGGCAAAATGGCTTTAAGGGCTCCGGTCTGATGCGTAGATTAACATTTTTTATAATATCTCCGAAACTATTTGAGATATGAAATAACTTAGCATTACAAATATGTATATATATATTTATAATACAAATATTTTATTCGAAACATATATTTATAAAAACCAATAACTTTCAATCTATACGCAATTATATATATTTTTTAACTTTTTGGACATTAAAGTTTAAGTATTGCGACCGTGAAAAAAATCTAATCTGAAATTTTGATGGATGTCGACGTCTCATAGCCCCCCGAACCCTAAAAAATAGTATTTGCAATGCCGTCTGTCTGTGTGTCTATTAAAACTTAAAATTAAGAGTAGTTTTATAAGGGGAGAAAATAGAAAAAAATAGGTTTCCTCAAAGTCTGCTCCAACGATTTTGATTAAAATTCGTATCTAGGCGTTGATTAAGATTATAAATAAACTGGCTATTTTCATTTTCCCATGAAAATGATTTTTATGGTACTTTACAGAAGAGTTAATTTCCGTATCTCCACAACTATTTGAGATACTAAACAACTTATCATTGCAAAATTGTAGGACTATTAGAAATAAAACACTTTTATTTGACATATTTTTATAAAAGCAACAGTTTCGGAGATATTTGCAAATATATTAATACAATTTTTTGAACTTTAGTTGTAAACATATACTACTTGAGTCTTAACGCAATAATTCTCCAATGCCATAGAGTAATTAAATATAAGTAAGTATCTAAAAAAAGTATGTTATCTTTCCTTTAACCTCTTAGGAGAAATGTTTGTACAGCAATGATCTATCTCCATTTTAGACTCAATAGTCAATACTTATATGTTTTATTGGTCAAAATGTATAAATGAATAATTAAATATCAATGCGATGACTTGAAGATGTGCAACACCTAATAAAATGTTAAAATTTTAACCGGAAATCGAAATTTTAATACGAAGTGTTGACCCTTGTGGACCCAATATTAATCTTTTTTATTGGTCCAAACATAAAAATGAGGACATTAATTCTTTAAAAATAAAAATATAAGATTTAAAACAGAAATTTTGATGAATCTTGACGGCAATCTTGCCTTCTTACATTATTCCGTTCAGAAATCTTACGAGTTTATAGAAAGAGAGAGAAAGTCTGTGCGGTGCGCCGTTCCATTTATTTTATTTTCTGTTTATATATTTCCTTGATGCCTATAAAAAAATATGGTTTTCGGACTTTGATGATTATTTGGAATGGTCCCTTTACCATTCCACCCAATTCAATTTTACACCTCATCTAAGAAGTTTTTTTCTAATTATAGCCCTCCCACCAAATTTCCGGAGCCCCATTTCTAAATTTCCCGTTTTTTAATTTTTCTGGTTATATGGGGCAGTCCTGCCAAATTTTAGTTTTCCAGCTCATCTGAAAGTGGGTTTTCTTTACCGGACAGATCTACTTTCAGCTTTATCTCTCTCTATATCCCCCCCCCTCTCTCTCTCTCTCTATATATATATATATATATATATATATAGAGAGAGAGAGAGAGAGAGAGAGAACCCTCCTTAGCAAAATTAAACCACAATAGGAGGCCCAAATGAATAACATAAGAAAGGGCAATAGGAGTGAGTAGCTGGAGTTCTTGTTTTGAATGTCTGAGTATAAACATTCGAAACTCAAAGTACGCAACTCACGCCGGTTGCAGGAATTAGGTTATTTATGAATAAATACCAACAATGCAACTTCGAGTTTTCTTTAATGTCAGGAATAGAGATAATACCCTTAGGTCATATGTGTGTTTTCTTATATTTTTCTTATCTCTTTCTCTCTCCCTCCCTCTATGCTACGTAACTTTTAACATCAAGAGTGATGTCATTATGCCACAGGGAAGCTTTTGTAACACTAAAAGAGGAGCTCAGATTTAATACTAGGCCTACTCAGAATCAGAAGAAGATATCTATAATTCTGTTAACTAACGGTGAAAACATGAACAGTAATATTATTATTATTTCAACATTAGAACTTAAGTATAAGATCTGTGTTACGTCATGTGTGATTTACTACTCTGCCTTCATGCGAATGCGGGTAAATTTACTCTGAAATTCATGCTCCCTTGTCCCTTTTCCAACAATAAATACAAACGAATAGCTCAAACAGGTAGTAGATGTAGAACACACATATATTAATAAAAGTTTAAACGTGTATGTATATTTGTATGTATATCTGTCCAGAGCATTTTTAGTAGGGCCTACTTTTCAATTAGATATAAAGCTGACATTTGATAAAATTGTAGAGGGGTTTCCCAATAGGTGCACAAATTTTTCAAACTTAAAACTGATTATTAAAAAAATGGTAAAAAATATAAACCTCATTTATTTAATCGTTATAATTCGTAGTCATGTTATTTGATTTTAAAAGCAAGGAGAACTTAGAATATTAGTTCCAATCTCAAATACAAAGAGAAATTGCAGAATATAATATGTTAATGGTTTGGTTGGTTTGTATTCATATTAGTTAGTAAAAAGTGTTTCTTTGGTCAGTGAAAATCTTACATGTGACGTTAAACGTATTTATATAACATGAGTTTTACCTTTACATAGCCTAGATAGAAATATTACTACTCAAATGAAAAGATATCTAACACTGCAGAGTGAAAATTAACATAGCTTTCCACCACACAAGTTAAACTTAAAAATGAGAAGTATAATAACTATGCTCCTTAGGAACTTAAATACTTAACAGCGCCTATGCAATGTAACCCACCTACAGTAGCCCCATGGCTTCTTTGGTGCTGACTGATAGCTTTGAAAAGTTACCAGACCAAATTATGTACCCCTACGCCAAACCATATGATCTGCAAAAACATGTGTTTAGCAGCTGTCACTTATGACGTTCAAAATTTAGGTATATTCCTAAATGTTGACTGTCAGAAGTCATCTGTTATCTGTCAGTCAGCACCAAAGAAGTCATGGGGCTACTTTAGCAGTGGCAATATCGGATTCAAATCTAATTGATTCAATCATTTTAAAGGGTTTGTCTCAAGAGAACGTGTGTTTGATAACAAAAATCGATTTGGCCCCTTTTATTTTGTGATGTAGTTCCCAGTTAAGCTAACGTTTTCAATAACTATCAATAAGTGACAATGTCATACCTTGGCTAGTGTTGGTATTTATTTGCCCAAGCCAGTGTTCGGCCGTGGCCAATTTGTATTTGGTTTTATCCAGATTGCGAAGCTCAACATACGTAAGGGTTAAAGTCGTAGAGTGGTCAAATCAGGGAACACTGATACCGAAAAACCCTACAGCATTTAAAAATAATATAGTATATAAAGATATTTTGTAATTTATTTACTAAAAATAAAATTAATTTAGTTTATTCTCACTTTAGACACTCTTACTTACTATAATTTAGTGAAAGAAATATGTTTTTATGACAAGCTAAGTCCAAAACCTTGGCACAGTTGGTAGCGTGTCTGTCCACTGAGCTACCGGGCTCGATTCTTGGCATGACCAAACAATTTATCATTGGTGAAATGTGGCTGTGGGCTGGATGTTGTGTCTGTTTTATATATAAGTTAGTTTATGATTCATGTGTTGAAATAATCAATCGGTTCAGAAAGTGCACGTTAAATACCTCAAATACATGGGAAAATATAGCAAACTAGCCTAACCTAACTAAACCTAACTTCTCAAGCTTCTACAAATTGAAGGTTCACTTTTGTTTGGTTGAGTTGGATTTTGTTGGGTTGACATCAACCGGTCATAGACAGGTTTATAAACTGGTGTAAAATAAAAAACGAACAAAGGTATTCTTTAAAATGGCCGTCCTCTCTACGACCCTAAAATAAATCTGTAGAACCCTCCTCAGTCTCCCCTGGAGGTTTAGACATTTATTTTCTGTTATATAATTGTAATCACCAACAAGCCCAATTATCAGTGACATACATATTCATTCTGCGCTAGATTGACATTGGGTGCATCAAATTAATACTTATAATAATACTTGGCACCGCGTCTTATCACCCGTTCGGGCTATACGCTTAAGTACTAATAATGCTAATTGGTTAGGAATTGGAAAGGTTGAATATAGAGAATTGAACCCGCATTTGCGTGGAGGGAAAGTGGAAAACCATTTAGGAAAAACCACTCCAGTTCACCCGAGCGATATTAGAACCTCGATCTCCCCATCCTCGACAGTCTAGCTCAACACGAAACTATCCCGTTAGCTAACTACGCCACCGAGGCGGGTTGCATCAAACTAAATAACCATTCTGGAAATATATTGTTCATTAGCATGTCCTGGCTTAGAAAATCTAAACTAGGAATACAAATGATTTGTAAATATATCAAATTAATTGGGAGTATCACTATTATTAAAATCGAAGCTAATGCACTATTTTACATTGTTTTGTATTACTGAACATTTTAGACTGTAATGTAGAGCTCTGAAATTTTGGGTTCAGGTTGTTAAATAATGGTATTTTAGACAATCTCATCAGCTGAAACTCATTTTTCAAAAGTTATTATTATTATTATTATTATTATTATTATTATTATTATTATTATTATTATTATTATTATTAGCACCGCGTCTTACTACCCGTTCGGGTTATACGCACTTACGCTAATGTGTAATGGTAGGGTGATTGTGAGATGGAAATGGAGGACCTACAGTTTAACGTGGAATCCGAACCACGGTGGAGGCCTGGCATTCCTCACATTCACAAGATGTCTTGTCAGAGGTGAAGGAAGGGTTTGGTAATTTTTCAAAAGTTAAGTTTTACAAGATAATCTTATATCGTATATTTATAACGGTGGTGTTATATATTGTAGAATCTTGCTATAAAGTAACTAGTAGAAAATACATATTAGTTTGTAGTCAACATGGAGGACAATAACATTGATTTTTGGTATCAGAGTTATTTTGGTTGGAATGGATACTATCTATAAAAAGTGACATTTGCATCTAACATGACTTTCTGTAGGAATAGACCTATTTGAAATGGTTTGCTGATATATTGCCTTTAAATGATATAATCACACCTCCCTAATTCCTACGATACTAGTGTAGTTATATGTGGATTGACAAGATGGGTGATAAGAAGTGGTAGGATATATATACGAGTATATACATAAACTGGTTCTCTACTTCTTGATGCTTAAGTTATCTTCTCTTCTAATGTAGCAAAAACAGATGTACTTATACACTTTGTGATAATTGAGACCAATTTAAACGTACCAGGTGTTGGATATGCTGTATATTTTTCTCTCAATTAACAAAACAATCATGAAACAATTTATAACTATTAGAATTGCAAAGCTTGAAGCTTTGTTAAAACAATGGGTAGTTGGGCGATGTCTTCAATTGCAGTGTGCATACTAATCTGCACACATGAACCAATATGGGCTTGGGAGACGCTTAGAAACTGTATAAATTATTATTTATATTGACGCACTAAATATGGCTAGAGATATACATATTCAGTTGTAGCAGTAGGGCACAAATCACGTTTCTCTTATGGTGAAGAAGCCCAGGCTTAGTCAAATATGTAGTTGTGAGATATTCTGTCTAACCGTTCGAGATATAATCATGTGAATTGTTAATAGGCCAGGTTATTGAAAAGATGGATATGTTTAGTTTTTATAGAAACAAAATATTTATGAATACTGGATCAAATGTGGACCAATTTAACCGTTTTTGACAACATTTAAGTTCTATAAAACAAATTGAACGATATGATAAACTTATTGTTGTCAACTTGAAATCCAATTTAATTTTTAATCTTAAATTTGTATAGCTGTTAGCTATAAGTTTTTTAGACTCGATTTTTTTCTATTTCATGATTGGGACATTCAGTTTTTTTAAATAGATTCTATGAAACCTCGAACTCTATCAAAAATTCTTGAACTGTAAAATATGGCCTTCATCAGAAAAATTGTTTCTAATATAAGAATTAGTTTATTATTGACAAAGTTAAAAGGCTATAAACCAAACATAAGGAAATTACTAAATTGAATGTAGCTAACAAATTTTATTGTCACATAAATAAACAATCCATTGAGTTTCTCTAATGAGTAAGGGTGTGACTTTGTAGAGCCTGTTGATATCTTGCGATTCAATTGGTCATATTTTATACAATTTATAAATATCTAAATCAATCTCCCATGAATTTTAAGAAGAGCTTCCTTTTATCTGAATTAATCATATATTTTTAAGATCCTTATCAATTTCTATTACGAAAGGAGATTGTTTATTTTGTGAAATGAATCTTAAGGATTAGGTAGCATCAGCTTATTGTAAAGAGAACCTATATGATGTTGACCAAAAATTATTAACTTACGTTATTGTATTAATTAAAAACATCCAAGATAATATTTTTATTTTATTTTAGGGGATATATACAATATAAAGTTTTATTTTAAAATCCCTAGGCACTAATATATCCAAGCATTTCTAAGCACACTATTTTAAAATGCATATTAATCTTTTTTAAATAACAGCCTAATTTGTTTAGTGCAAGTCTAAAGGGCTTGGTGCAGTCTGATATCTACTTATCAAAAAGTGCTGAGTTTAACTTACAGCAATATATAAAACACATATCTACTAAATAGAAAGATGCCTTTATGAATAATATATACATTTTCTGAAATGTTGGTATCTGTTATTGAAATAGCATTAAAAAGGTGTGTATTTCAAATAGCTTTTATAAGCGTTGGATGTGTTGGAAAACAAAAATAATATTCATGTAACTTATTAATTTTCAAGAGGTTTTTTTTTTTTGTATTTTGCAACAATTTTATTTTACACATTACTGATTTCACATTTATATATAAGGTAAAGTGATTATTTTTAAACCTATCCAGAAAATGAGCACAGTTTTGTTTAAGTTCAAACACAGGCAATAGCAAAAGAGGCCATACTTTTATGTTACGGTACTTTCTTTCCGTTCTGTCGTAGCTGTCACCAGACTAGTCTCTTGTTGAGAAATGTGTGATTGCTCACATGTGTACTGAGAGGAAGGAAATGACGTAAAAAGCCAGGTTATACTTGACAACACCGGCCTCGTGGTGTAGGGATCAGTGCACCTAGGGGTCTCGGGTTCGAGTCCCATCTGATACTTTGGGTATTTTTCCTGAAAGAGGAATACTACAACTGTCAGCAGGGTTTGGTTAATTAAGCTTAAGTTAGGTTTAAGTGTTTCCACTGGTTCGATACCCTCATATTCACTATCACCATATTCTCATCTCATCGGGACATGAAAAGGATGCACGCTTAGTACATTCGGACGTCCCCTGGGAAACGTTACATTAGTAGTGGCTAATCTTTCCACTACTGGGATACGAACGATTTGGCCCAGACGCGCAATAACGTAAACGATATTTTTCAAACAAAATAATACATTAGTACACAGTCCCATTCAAACCTGTGAGCACGCGGACTAAATGTTAAGCTTATCTTACCCGTGTTTTTGATTCATGGCTATCACAGACGGGATAGTTGTCTACTAGATCAGTCCTGATGCCTCAATAAAATTCATTTAAGAAAAATATGGCAACCTTGAAAAGTGAATCGAGCTCAGGACCTATAGATTTTCTTGCTAATACTCTATCGCCAATCCATCCTGGTTCATCTCGAAGGTGGGTGGGGCTAATGCTCTATATCTTGGCCATTCAACCTTATCTTACCTCAGTTTCCCTGGAGTATGGAGGAATTCATTTCTGAGGTAGGTACACAATTAAGGCGAATTCCACTATCCCCGGAGGTAGATTGGAAAACTAGAATAAATAAAAGAATAAGAGAAAATTATTGAAAAATTAAATAAAGAGGGGAAAAAAACCCGTGTTACCACCAGGAAACAGGCTATTAAGATCCCAAAGGGGGGAGGGGGAATCTTCAGAGGTGACCTGGCGGTCTAGGGGTAAAGTGTCAGACCTCTGAGCTAGGAGTCCGGGGTTCAATCCTCGGTCCCGGGACAGATATATCTGATTACCAAACCCTTACTTCACCTCTGACAAGACATCTTGTGAATGTGGGGAATGCCAGTCCTCCACGGTGGTTCGGATACCACGTTAAACTTTAGGTCCTCCATTTCATCTCACATATCACCCTACCATTACACATTAGCGTAAGTGCGTATAACCCGAATGGGTAGTAAGACGCGGTGCTAATAATAATAATATTAACAATAGGATGTAGTAATAATATCCACTATCCCCAGATAATAGGATGATACGTGAGAGTGGTGATGGTTTAAAGTAGAGGGGAGCTACATTTTAACGTTGGTTCCGAACCATGGTGGAGGCCTAGCATTCCACACATTCACAAAGCGTGAAATCACACAGCACCCACTTTTCCAGAGGTGCAGGGAGGGTTTTGTAATCGAATAAATCTGTGCTGGGACATAGATTCTAACCCGGACCCCTAACACCGGAGTCTGGCACCTTACTCCTAGACCACCAGGTCGCCTTGGTCCATCTCGTACCCAAGGTCATTCTGTTAAGACCACTTGTAAAGAAAAGGATAGCCCTGGATACGAGACGAGACAAGATGACTGAGTGGTAGAGAATTGGTGCGCAAAGTCAAATGTTCCCGGTTCAATTATCGTGTCCAGGTTGTCATTTTTCATTAAATTATCTTGTTTCCTTTGCCGATGGCAAAGAAGTCAGGGTTTGAATCTGTCTGAGTGTACTCAAGGTTTTTTTTTCCGTTCGGCTTTACCACTCTCCTTCCGTACAAATCAGGGTACAATTCCTTTTAAATTTTACCTTTATCATCCCTACCCATTAGACTGACTAGAGTAATCAAATTCGGATATCCCGAACAGTCCATAATCTATTATTAAAGCCATTAACCCTCTTGAACAGAAATATCTACAGAGTAGATATATCGTGGCTTCGCTCACATTTAAGTCGGGTAAACTAATTTTATTTTCCAGCTGATTATATTAACTACCAAAAACACTTTATCAGATACATATGAATCAAGGGAAAGGTTTTATATCATGGTAACGACACAACACATTAACGATTACCATTAAGGAACCTAAATAATCAAGCTTTGCTCGCTTACGTGTAGACATTGTTTTAATGAAAATCAAAAGAAATAGTTTTAATTCAAACAGTCCTTGTGTCAAGATAACCTCTCTTACTTGGAGACATTGTTGAATTTAACAACAAAAGAAATAGTTTACAGGTGACCTGGCGGTCTAGGGGTAAGGTGTCAGACTTCTATGCTGGCGGCCGGGGTTCAATCCTCGGTCCCGGCATAGATTTATCTGATTACCAAACCCTTCCTTCCCCTCTGACAAGACATCTTGTGAATGTGGGAAATGCCAGGCCTCCGCCGTAGTTCGGATTCCACGTTAAACTGTAGGTCCTTCATTTCATCTCACAATCACCTTACCATTACACATTAGCGTAAGTGCGTATACCCCGAATGGATAGTAAGACGCGGTGCTAATAATAATAATACATAGTTTACACTCTTGATTTCCTTACATCAAGATTTGCTCGCTTACGTGGAGGCATTGTTACAACGAACACCAAAAATCAATAGTTTAAATTCGTGAAATCCTTGTTTAAAGATTGGTTCTCTTACGTGTAGGCATTGTTGCAACGAGAATCAAAAGAAATAGTTTAAATTTGCTATCTAAGAAACAAACATATAGTAAATACCAAGAAACACTCTATAGTGAGTGCCCTATCACACCAAAGAAAACTGTGCTATTGGCTTAGTACCAAACAGTAAGCGGTAAAGCATTCAACACATCCGAAAACTTTAAATGTTAGAAAAGAATGAAACCTACTTGAGAGCAGGGGTTTATATTCGTATGAAGATTCCTGAAGTAACACGGAATCCTCCCCCAAGCCCACCTTCCTCCCGCCTTTTATTTTCCAATGCTACATTCAAGTCCCACGCGCTATATCCAGGCCTAACAGCCGCGACGCATGGCCCGTTTTATCGACACTGCTTCGTTCGCTGATGAGGTAGCGTGATGGATGGTATATAGCTTACCCTGCTTCCGGAAAAATAAGGAGTGCAACAGAAGAAGTATCATCTAGAGGCGATTACTAATTTTCTAGTATACAGGCAACATGTAACAGACAGACAGACCAAAATTCTAAAATGGTATTATTTGGTCCTTTTATTGTTTATACTACATAGAAAAAATTAAAACTCCACAAAAGTTCGAATGTACAGACTTACTGAGAGCTTTGCTGTAAGTATTGATGATTATTTTAATTGGTGAATGTATGGACGTTATTAATGCTGAGTTCCTGATTTCTTGAAAAAGTGGTTGAGGTCTCTAAGTAATGTCTTTATCTATAGATATGCACAAATATCACAACGTCTGAACTATCACTGGGCTCTAATATTAAATCCTCTTATTTGGATATTCAAGAAAGTTGACTTGCGTGAATTTTCACCTGGGTACGATGACTAGTAATAAACAATTCTTAAATGGTCTACTGAAGAGTGAAAAATAAATTATTTTTCATCCACTTAACGTTAACAAATTAGCGATCGCCAGCTAGTGAGCAAAGAGAAATACATCGCGTAAAAGAATTTTTCAGTGCATGATCATGAGTGAGCTAATCTCTTTTCTTGGTTTTGTTACTGTAACGGAAGCCAACATTGCAGATGTCTGGCACACACAGTAATTAAAGCTTGTTTTGAGAGAAAGGAGGAGGTTTGTTTGCTTGCATCACTATAGAAACTTTTCCTCTAGCTCTCGTTTCATCAATACTTTCAACTTTTAACAGCCACATTGGTTTTTCGAGCGGAGCGAGCTACTATTTTTTACAGCTTTTTTTTTTTTTACCTGACTGGCATGGACATATTTTAACTAAGCTAATGAGATAGTGATAAGGAAGGTAGAATTTAAAGTAAATGTACAGTACCTGCATTTAGGCGGAAGGAGAGTGGGAAACCACTTAAGGAAAACCATCTTCAATATACTAGGTCAGGATTAGAACCAAGACCTCCCCGTCACCAGTCCTTAACTATTTATTTTCATTTCAACATTACCTATATATATATATATAGTCCAAAGAGTTAATTATTCATAGTAAATTTTCATTATTAACTATAAACTATTAAATTAAATATTGAAAATGAAACTTTGGTATTAATACTGCTCTTTAAAACGATAAAAATTTCAATATTTGGTCAGGGTGTATTTTAGCTTAGTAAAAGATAGTGACTAAAGAAATATGCTGTAGATCAATATACATTCGATATCAAAAACTTATTAAAAGTGTGTGACTAATCAAACAAGTAGTAGACTAATACATCCAGCATCAAACACAGTCATGTTAAGAAAGAGTGACTAATGAAACAGGCAGTAGACCAACATTTGGCATCAAATATTTATTCAAAGTGAGTGACTAATCAAACAGTAAGTAGATTAATATATCTATCATCAAACAGTTATCAAAAGTGAGTGACTAATCGAACAGAAAAGCCCGGACAGATCCGATTACTTCATAATATGCAATATAAATAAGACATAATGTTTATAAAGTAGCCCTTGAGTGTACCAAGCTAATTTTGGTAAAAATAATATACAATTAGCATTATTGCAATCTTAAAATCTTTTACAATAGTAAGTAAACAATTACTTTTGGAGTATGTCTTAATTTTACTCAAGGTCATAAATTTTGCTATAAATTAATCGTTTGATCTGATCAACATAGTAACTAAAATTTATAGAATGAAACATTGGTTGTTCAAACTTGTCTCCAATATTTTTGTTTAAATGTCTAGTCACTGGAACTAGAGAGTAGCTAGACCAGTATATATTAGACCATGGCTTGAATGTGTTTATTTGAATTGTATTCCTTCCGTCTTAAACTAATAGTCCTACAATATTTAGTATGACATTTCCGTGAAAATGAAATTATGTAAAGAGATAATTTGAGATCGAAATTTTTTTATAATCAAAGTACAGCGTGGTACCTACTAATATTTTATTATGCCTAGTTATGATGATAAGTGACTATCAACAATAGTTTAAACTCATACTTAAAGTGAAAAATGTATATGTACCTAATGGAGAATATATGGGAGCTTAGAGGTTACAATCAAATTCTTTAGCGTAAATAGACTAGTGGTAGCCTTAGTCGCTGAGTTGAAGAACTTGTTGCTGACGTACTATAGTCCATCTGATCAAGTTCCTTGATATTCTTATTTACACTGTTTTGTTCTATCTCACTAGCTTTATCCTTTAAATATTCTCTTTTTTTGTTTCCAAATATAGCACTGACTCTCCTTTTTGTATTGCTAAATATGTTTAAGCTCAATTCACTAGGACCCATGTAATTTTGTTTCCCCTCCTCTTATTAATTTTGAGCAACCGTTGACAAGCCATGGCTTCTTCCTACTATTTTTTGCAGAGACCTACACTACTCTCTAATATTATGTATGACTAGCCTTTACAGGTACTTAAAAGCAAGGAGGGGAGTTTTGACCTGAGATATGACCATCATACCCAGACACCTCAACCAAATCCCAATAAAACATATCCTTGCTTCCCCCATAACCCAGACATATACAATTTCACTAACAATCTCTCCACAACTCACAAGGCCAAATTTACTTATACTTATGTAATTTATCTTAGAGATTCATTTCAACGGTTCCACCTGTTTCATTTGTCTTCTTTTCCACACCTTGAGGATAAAAGCCTGCGACAGCAGCCTTTAACTCATAAAGCAAAATTTAAAAAAACAAACATTCCTAGCAAGCTATACGCTTTTGTCAAACAGTTGTGGTGTAAAGAAAGGCAACAGCCGTAAGGCGATAACCTGGGACTGCACTCCTAAATAACTTGCTTTCACCACCAGGTAAAAACTAATGAAATAACCAAATACTTTCACAGGTATTTGGGAAACATATAGCACCTCTATTATCTTAGCTATAGCATGATGTCAGCAAGAGAAATAGATTATTGTAGCATATTTAAAGACGAATCGTCTTTACTTTGTTGATATATTAGAAACTCAACTGGGTAGGATCGCTTGTAACGGTTACTTGCATATGTTTCATTTTCATATCATGTTTGAATACGTTAGTAGTCACGCTCTACCGGCTTCCTTAATAACGTAGGTTTCTAGTTATCAGAAGAGGTTGTCCACTTTTTCAGGAAGTTGGGTTCACTATTACTTGATGATAGGAAATTATTTCCTTTAGTAACATTTACAGACAAGTTTTAAATAAACTTGTCTAGATGACTTACAAGATTGGAAAAAAATTACTTACCCACATCGGTGGGCCAACGGACTCAGACGTCAGTTTCAACTGGTCTGGTTTTCCGGTGATGGAGGAAGTTCGGGCTCGTAGCCTGGATGGGTATACTTAAGTATTTTTTAAGTGGTTCTTCACTTTCCCACCATGCAAGTGCATGTACTGTACATCGCCTCTAAACTCTAACCTCCTCATTCCTACTCCCTTAGTGTGGAAATAAGGATAAACACGGCGAACGTAAGAAATGAAAACATTGATTTGCGATAGTGTTTCAATATCTCGATATTATATTAAATACTTTAGGTATATTAAGTCTAACTACTATGTTATTATTACTACTAATATTTCTAGTACTAGTGTATTAATATAATTATTGCTGTAACTACTACTGATATTACTAGTAATATAATAATATTACTATGAATATTATTATTAATATAATTAATAAAAAAAAAGTACTGCTACTACTATTATTATTATTATTATTATACTAATACTGTTATTTCTAATTCTAGTTTTGAATAAGAATAACCTTTATATTATTCATCTTAATATAAGATTTACAAACAAATAATTTTATGAACTTATTACCGTAAGATGTTATTGATATAATAGACATTACAGTGCTTACGAAATAAAATCAGAAGATATAGACGTTATAAAAAAACAGTATCAAGTGGTATAATAAGTGCTAGAACAATAGGCCCAATTAATAGCATTGAGTCAACCATATTAGAAAATAAGTTTTTATGCGAATATAGATTAAACATAATTAAGTTGAATGGTAGATTTAAAAAAATATATTAAATAACTACAGATCACCTAAGAGGGAGAGGCACACTTTTATTCAGAATATTAATGACATAATCAAAATAGTTTAATTAAATGACCGGATAGTTTTAGTGGGTGACATAAATTTTAATGTATTAGAAACAAATTACATAATAATAGAATGTTATAATAAAATACTTGAAACTCATGGTAAAGAAAGTACTATTAATAAAATTACAAGCGAATAAATATTTGAAAGTAAGTTGCTCAGATCGTGTCTTGATTATATTACTGTAAATAATAGATGTTAGAACCACTAGACAAATAACAAGCAATATAATTTAGACTACAATTACTGATCATTATTATATTATCATTAGAAATTGATGTCAACGAAACTAATGATCTTGATGGATAAATTATTAATGGCTATATTTTATTTGATAAACATGATGATAATTTAGTTATATATAACTTAAAAACTTTAATTGAGATAAGTTACTAAACCAAGAAAAGGTTGAATCCCTATAATTAAACATTGCCGATATATTTAATAGCATTTATGATAACTCCAAATATAAATATAATCCTGTTGGAAAAATAATATAGAAGAAAACACCAGATTTGGTCGTAGAAATGCGCCTAAGAGATATATATTTTAGAAAGTGGAAAAACTGCCTATCTAAAAATGCCTATAATTAGAGTACCAAAGAAAAATAAACTTTGTCAATAAATTAATATTTAGGAGGGTGGCCTGGTGGTCTAGGGGTAAGGTGTCAGACTTCTGTGCTGCCGGCCGGGGTTCAATCTTCGGTCCCGGCACAGATTTATCTGATTATCACACCCTTCCTTTACCTCTGACAAGACATCTTGTGAATGTGGGGAATTCCAGGCCTCCACCGTGGTTCGGATTCCACGTTAAACTGTAGGTCCTTCATTTCTTCTCACAATCACCCTATCATTACACATTAGCGTAAGTGCGTATAACCCGAACGGGTAGTAAGACTCAGTGCTAATAATAATAATATTTAGGAAAAACAATTGGCCTATATTACCAAACTGAATTAAATAAAGTGAGTAATAATATAAGGAAACCATGGTATAAAATAAATTAATTTTTGAGTGGACAGAGTAAATTGGCCATTGATGAGTTAATTAATATAATTATATTTTACCTTCTTTGGCGGCTTTATGATTTAAGGCACTAATTTTGCATTAGACTAGACTGCAGGTGATGTAGAGATCGTGGATCGATCCTGGCCGGGTGTACTGAGGTTGGTTTTCCCTAAATGGTTTCCCACGCAAATGCGTGTACACATCCTCTAAATTCAACCTTCTTCATCTCTAACACATTAGCCTAATTAGTACACAAGCAGATAACCCGAATGTATAGTAAGACGTGGTGCTAAAAAAATATATACAGGGTGATTTGAAGTGGAATAAATTAAAATGGAGCAGTGGAATCTACACTCAAAAAGAAACTAAAATTCCCATAATAAGATATTGACGGGACCACTTCTTTATCGAGAGATCCACAGGGACAGAACAGAGACTACCGTTATGTCATATAATTTGTTATTGACTTGGGTAGTGGAACATTGCACGTCCATAGGAGATGTTCGAACTGTTCACCATTGCATTTACAGCACAGCTCAGCCTTCCTGCACCACGACTGAACTGTTCGTTGTAAAATGTGAGGCATAACCCAGATTGTATTTCCAGCAGCCACAATTTCATTCCTCATATGTTCTCTCGTGTTGTATCGTTGGAAGTATTCAATTCCCTTCATGTGCCCCCACAACCAGAAGTCACAAGGCGTGAGATCGGGAGATCGCGCAGCCGTGCAATAAGATTGTTGCTTCTAATCCATCACCTATGTAGTATTAATCAAAATGGCGTATCACTGCACTGTCGTAATGTGCAAGTTCTCCATTCTGAAGCAGCCATATGTTCATCCACGTTGGCAGCGGAACGTCCTCCAGTATTTGGAAGAGAATGGTCTGCAATAATGTGTAAGTGGTTTTAACCACGTAGTCGAGCAGTCATTTTATTAGGTCCAAGTCAAATATCACTCCCACCCAAAGTTGATGAAGAATTGATATTGTGAATGAACCTCCAGTATGGAATTTGGATTTGTGTCGGCCCAAATATGCTGATTGTGGAGAGTGACACTGCCATTTCTGTTAAATGTTGCTTCATCCATTTCCAATACTCTGCTGAGGAGTTGAGGATTTGTGGCGTAGTGGTTCAGCAACCACTCACAGAATATCCTTCGGAATTCGAAATCGAGAGCTGGGTTCAACTCTTGCGCGGATTTCAATTGAAAGGGGTTCAGTAATTGATCATGTCCTGTTATTCCCATATAGTGAACAACTTTATGAACTGTCGACCCTTTCATTCCAAGCTCTCTCGCTCCTTGTCTGACTGACTTCCGGGGTTTCTTTTGATTGATACCCGCACATTTTCTACAGCCTCTTTCAAGAAGCCGGGATTTCAGCCACCGTGTCCTTTCAACATACATTACCGGCCGCCAAAAACTGATCACACCCCTTCTTGATTGTCTTGAATTTCGGAAGACTCTTATTGAATTCATGGTGGAAGTTTCGTTCCACCTGAGTGAGCTTGGAGTCACCATTTTAAAAAAAGATTGGCTGTAGCGCCACTGTGGCACTGACGCACACTACACAATTTTCATGGGAACTTTGTGAGTCTCTGCTTCTGTTCTATTCAGAATCACAGCTGTACGACATTAAATGAAAAAAATAATCTACTTTCAAAATGTTGGAGATTCATGGTGGACACCCTGTATCTATAAAAGTACTATGGTAGGCCTACTATTACTACTGCTACAACGTCTATACTACTACAATACTATAATTACCATTATTACTATGGCACTAGGCCTACACATATATGACATAACTACTACTACTACTATAGTAGTACTACTAATTTGGAATTACTACAACTATTCTTTTCTTACAACTATTATTACCCACATTGGTGAGAACGTGGATAAAGACGTCAATCCCGTATTGTTTGCTGGTTACTGAGATACTGGGTGTAGGCTACTAAGGTAGCCTTTCCTTGATATTTTTCCAATTTCCTTTCATGCAAATACGGGTACACGTTTAATAAAACCATACTTTTCTCATCTATAACCTATTGGTGTAAATAGGCGAACATCCTGGTTGAGTTCTAGGACGCAGATCACGGAGAGAAAAAAAACAGCGTTACGAAATAGTTCCGGCAAACTCGGTATCCACGTTGCAAACTGCTTTGTCCGTATAAAAAACAAACCTGTTATATTACTGGGAGGTTATTGCCCAATGGGAAACCCTATCTCCTGACTGTAAATGATAAACTTTTTTCAAGTACTAAGCATTGGCTAGTGAAGATCTGCAACTTGCTTGCTATATACGAGTAGACGTGAAGGCCAAGGTGGCTTTGACCAAGACACAAGATTTTAAAAAGATTAGGTTATATAACATGTAATTAATAAGACTCATAGTTTTAAGAACTTTTTTTTTTGCCAAGCGGAGAGAGGTTCTGTTTTAAATTGACCTTTTGGCATTTGTCTGCCTGTCTATATTACGCGATTACTTTCAAATGCGTGGATCAATTTGAACGAAATTACGAAGGAACATGCTTTTAACCTAGGCCAAGCGATAGGTGTGATTTTTATTTTTTTGACATGCATTGTGAGACCAACGTATTAAGCCACGTGAACAATGTTTTTTATTTATTAATTTAATGTACTATTGGCTGGTGTATTCATTTGATTTCTATCTAGCTTAATCACCAAGGAAAAATATCAACTTCAAATCCAAGGAGAAATTATTAGATATTTCAACTTGGAATCCAAAGAGATATATTAAGTCTGTATTAACGATATAACATAATTCTTAGCATGATCTGCCTTTCATTCTTCGAATGGAGGGAGAGAGGTCTACTTTTCGCAAAACTACTATAGGCTGTACCATTCTTACTGCAGTAGAGGTTTTATTGAGAACGCAGCTACCAGATTTTATCCTCTTTAGAGAGAGTGATAATTTTTAGATTAGAAAATTATTGTGTTATACAAAGGACCAGTTTTATAGTTGGACTTAGTACACCTCAAATATGGTGCGCTGATAAATACACAACTACCTAAACTCGAATGGAATGGGCCAGTTTCACATATGAAATTGACCCATTCCATTCTGGTCCAGGGAGGGTGTCGTCCTTCATTTAGTATAGCGCCGCACTTGAGGCGTACTAAGTCTGACTATGAAACTGGACCAAAATGTATGGAATCTATGGTAATATACTTGAAGTTTTGTTTATGTAAATAAATGTGTATCATTGTGTTTGTTGTTATGGGTGTTATTATTATTATTATTATTATTATTATAAACCCTCTTTAAATATACACTGTAGAAAATAACCTGCGATGAGTAGGTTAGAGTTTGAATTCTATAATGTTGTTGAATTGAAGATTGTTTTCCCATCCTCTATCTATGCGAATGTATGTACACTTTCATAAACAACTATCTAACTTATTCATTACTTATTAGATTTATTAGAATATAATAAGTCGTTTATTGTCATAGTTTTACGTTCGATAACAATTAAGATTAACTCACTAAATATCATGTAAGCCTGCACCTAAATAATGACCGGAACACAACACCAATAGTTCACAACTGGTAGAAAGACTTCTAAGGTATTTTTTAAACTGCTTTGTTTTGTCTTTCCAAAAAGGACATTAGTTCACATTTCTGACTGTTATCACTTGTATAGGGATTAATTGGTGCTAAGCTCATCAGGGCTATATCTATATTTACATGGAATGCTACGCCTGGCGGCTGTTTTTTGGCTATCCGCAAATTATACTAATTTAAATAAAAGATATAATGTCCTAAGAATCGAGAAAGTTGTTAAAAGTAAGTGCACTAGTATTTGCCCGGAATTGTGAAAAAAATCACTTGACAAACCAACTCCAAATAATATTTTTTTTTATTTGGTGTATTTACGTTTACTCAACGAACACACTGATTATATCATCACATTACTTAAAAATAGCCTAATACTAATTAATTACAGCACTAAGTCCCCCAACCGACAGTTTACCAATAATAAATCTTCAACCATTCAAAGAATGGAACCCGGAAGCTCCTTTGGCATACACGCTACCGACTGTGGTTAGACTTTTAGCTCATGCCAGTGAATTTGGCCAGGATTCAAACCCTAACATGATTACTGAAGGTGACAAGGTAAAATGGGAGTTTAACGCCTTAGTCCAAACGACCACCACTGTGTGTGGGTAGCTGGTTTCTTCCCCCGAACGTGTATTTTCTATACACAATAAAACTCTAAATCTCTCTGTACAATCGATTTCTGTAGCCTATATCTGTTTGTTGCCATTAAACTCAAAAAGTACTCTTCGGATCGAGACGGATTTCTGTTGTACTCGGTGGTTTTAGCTTAAAACCGTGGTTGCAGCAAGAAACTACAGGTTACTTCGCTGTAGCTATACCTTTTGCCGACAAGGCATGTAGGAGTTTGGCAATGGCCACTATTCAGAACTGCTTCCGACCTCCGGGATGCTGGTTAAGCTACTGGATATGTGAATTTTGATGGAGAAGATGAATGGTCACTCAAGGATCTGTTAAAATTCATCAATGACAATTCTTTGAAATTATCGATATGGACTATGAAGCTCTTATCGTTTGTTTTTAGCATCGTGATTTACTACCCATTCGGGCTATACGCTTATGTACTAATTAGGCTATTGTGTTAGGGATGAGTAATTGCACCCACATTTGAATGGAGGGAGAGTGGAAAATAATTAAGGTAAAACCACCCTCAGTACACCAAACCTAGATTAGAACTCACATCTCCCCGTCATCAGAAGTCGAGTATATTTATAGAGTGACATCTTAGACCATTCAGCTACCAAAGCGGGAAAATTATAAAGTTATAACGAGTTAAATCTCACCAGATGAAACCACCGTGGAGACTGTGAAAGGTGGTTCCAACACGAAACTAATATAGATTGTAGATGATGAAGACGAAAGTCAAGAAAGTGTTCCGAGCAGTGGCGGATCGTGTATAGGCACTTCGGAAATGCAGCACTCTCTATTTCCACTTGACATTATCGATAACATTTAATATAATGAGTCCTTCTTTTTCTTTATTTCTTTCTTTATTTTTGTAGTACAATATATATGGCTTAAGCTTAATGTCAGTACTTCAGTAGCCATCCCCCAGTTTATGAAAAATATATCAAAAATCTTTGTATGGAACTGTGCGCTTCACAGTGCCAGCGACGTGGTGTTTGACTGTTGTGCGCATGCGCACATAGGAGACGGCGGGGAGGAAGGCGGGGCTGCCAGGTAGAGAGAGCACTGTTGCTCTCGCAGTGCCGGCTCTGGCGTGATGGTGGAAGGCAGTTTTATTTTTACTCAACGTGTGTTGTGCTTAAAAGGCGTGTACCATATTCTTGAATGTGATAAAGTGTAGAAGAGTGTAGAATTATATTATTATTCTGCTTCCAGCTATCCTATTTGGTTCTCTTTTTTCGGTTATGTTATTTAACAGAAAGACTAAATGCATGTGCAGTACTTTCAATGGAGAAAAATTTCCTCAATTGTCATCTAGAGATTAAGGAGAAAATTATTGAACCTTTTTGCGCAAATTAAAACAAGTAAGAATGTATTTCAGTTTTAAATGAATAGATCAAGCTTGAACTGTAACAATTTAAGTTAAAGTAAGTAAAAATGGTTTGGTTTTGTGTTAAGATTTTATCACGTTCCTGAATAAATTTTCTTTTTAGAATTTTCTTTTCCTCTTATACAATTTTAAAACAAAGGCTAAAAAATGTCAACACCCCCACTAATTTTAGCTACGAGCCGCCACTGGTTCCGATAGTGAAGGAGGTGTTGGATTTCAAGACAGTTATAAGGTTTATTGAATATATGTACAACGAGAAATCGAATATGGAAAAAAGTTGAGAAGGATATATAGAAAATATTAATTATAGCAATATACAGACAGACACAGCACATAATTAACTATTTAAATATTAATCAATAGATTTAAATAAATTATGTTTGTGATATTTTGTTTTGTTTGTCCCTACCAATAAGTGAAACACATTTCAGGCTTAGTGAACTTCAAACATGAGAATCAAATATCTAAGTTCATAGTGGTTCACTTTAAACTAATTTGACTGTATTTTATTGAGATCTTAATGCCTTAAACCCCATGGCCGTCAGTGTGCTTAGTTCCAAACCTTATAAAAATAGAATGGTAGCACCTTTCATGTCTACTTAGTGAAAAATAAACGTGGTATGTTTAACACAGAGTTATTTAAACCACGACATAAACACTAACTTAACTTAGAACAGTACACTTAACACAAAACATCCAACTACAGCGGAGAACCATTAAATAAATGATAAACTTCTAGTATTTTAGGAATTACTTGGGATTGAATAGAGTATCGCTTTAATTTCAGTGAGCCAAACTTACCAACACTAACTCATTGGAAGATTTCTTGAAGACACAATAAAATATCTTTTCAATATCTGTGAAGAAAAAAAATTATATGCTAAACAGTAATGGTAACGTTAGTGCTTTCAGAAAGTTTAAAAGTTATAATAAATAGTTCTGAGCTTATTCGTCAATACGAGTATGCTTTGCCAATTTAGGTGATTTTTTTTTATCTCGTCCGAACTATTCGCATTTTAATTACGTAGAATTTAAATTAAAGATGTTCGAATTTATGTGGGAGGAGGCTGGGAAAGCATTTAAAAATACACCTTTACTACATCCGTCCAGGATTTGAACCCTGATCTCGCAATTCTTAGCAAGCCTAAATAGATGATCCTGGCATTCCACATATCGATGCAAGTGATAAATTACATAAATCGGTCTCGATTCTCAAAGTGACAAAACACATTTACAAGGCGGATGAATATAAATTTTGTTTAGTATCATTTCTGTCGGAAAATACGAAAATTACTTGGAAGCAATTATATCATAAAAAGTCAAATTTTCATAATAAGGAGTTTCATGAAATACAAACTTAGAATTTCACGGTCGGCGATGATAACATTTAACTATATATATATATATAT
>CABFOV010006376.1:6604-35163 GCA_902141375.1 Timema poppense | reverse complement strand
GACGTTTGGTTATCATATAGTTTTCGTATTTGTTATACTAAAAGTAATATTTAATGACAATTTTGAAACGTCTAGTCATCACATGGTTCTCTTATTGGTTAAAATAAAAGTAATATTTGATGGCGTTTATTGTTACGTCTGATCAACATATAGATTTCTTATTTGTTAAATTTAAATTAACATTTAATGGCGTTTAATCACAGAGATGATTATATCAAATTGTTCTCGGCTGTTAAGTTCAAATATTCTCTATTAGCGTTTTTGGCAGAGACCATTATATCGAATTGTGCCGAGCTGATATGTTTGAATATTCTATATGAAACGTTAAATTGGTCCTATCAGTGCTATTGTTCTTATAACAGTGTTGTACTGCCTATACTTCGATATCGGCCTATGTAATCAAATATATAAACAATCTGTTTTCGCTTGTGACTCCTTGGATATTATTTATGGTACGCTTCCTGGAACCTTAAGAGTGTCACTGATAGCAGACAAAAAGCTGTTGAATAGCTACGAAAGAAAACACTTCTTAGCATAGCTATTTTGCGAGTTGGGCAAAGTCTTCATCAAATACAGCAAAATCAAGTTTCGTACTGTCGTTGGAAATCACGACGATGGGAAAACATTATACAACTGCTGAGTGGCTTAAGCAATGTATGTAGTTCTTTTTAAAGATTTTGAAAATAATAGTGAAATCTTAATAGCTTAAAACATTTCTGCCTCTCTCAGCTAGAACAGTGAAATATTGAATTGACGCTATATCTAAAGAGATGTTAAATAAACAGATTGTTGGTATTCATTCTGATATTTTTTTTATCTTTTACCTATTTTACTGGCATTTTGTAAGGTCATGTAATGGCAAGATAACACTGTCATGACTCATGTATTCAAGATTATAATTGTTACAGTGCTTATTTATTACTCTTATTTATAAACTAAATTATTACACAGGATTAGTACTTAATAATTTGTCTCTTAACTACACGTATCTCTAGTTCATCGCACGTGTCCAGTTACGATGCAAAAACACATACTCAAGCGTTGACTCTTAGTCCCACTGCTCGACTCCCTGTCTCTGGTAACAATAATCTATTATGAATGTCCCCCACCCCCTTGCTATGAGAGGTGGCCCAAGCCTGGTGACTGTTCAGGTCTGGCTCGAGTATGGTCGCGCTTGCTACACTACCCCCTCGTAAATTGAGCACGACTCAGTGCCCACAAAATTATGCCCGGCTTGATACTGCTCTGGTACACGCGAGTCTCGTTTTGGGTAGCACCGTTCGGACTCCATCCCTTGCTCGCACATTCGTGTTTGTTGAAACTGCTCCCCCAGTCCTGCTGGTACCAGTTTTACCTGGAGGTGATCTTGTTGGAGAGGGTGGGTGTTTCGCTCCTCCCACGACTGCTGGATTGCCGGTGCCTTTTCCTCCTTCCATTTTTCAGGTTCTCCTATAACCTTAAGAGCTTCTTTGTTATTGACTTCGGTGTCTAGAGCCTGGTACAACTTGAGCCTGTTGAAATGGACAACTAAGCGCTTTTGGCCTTTCTTTACACGATACGTGACATCGGAAACACGTTTTATTAACACGTATGGCCCTTACCATGGGTGGTGTAGTCTCGGTGTGCAACCAAGTTTGACAGCACTACTAAGTAGCCACACTCGCTGTCCCTTCTCAAAAGGATAACCTGAACATTAGCATTCATAAAACGTATTCTGTACGTGTTGGCAGTTTCCCAATTTTTCTCTGACTCTTTTTTGCGCCAACAAGAAGCGGATTCGCATGGCTTTCAAAAATAAGGTCTAATTCAAAAACAACTGTTCTGGGTGACCGAATGCATTATTGACTGGTAGTCGTACATCTCGCCCGGACATAAGATAAAACGGTGTGTAGCCTGTTGATTCATG
Organism: Timema poppense; assembly: GCA_902141375.1. Classification (NCBI taxonomy): domain Eukaryota; kingdom Metazoa; phylum Arthropoda; class Insecta; order Phasmatodea; family Timematidae; genus Timema; species Timema poppense. Next base: position 33,257 of record CABFOV010006376.1, on the reverse strand, counting down.
CTGACTTTACCTGTAGGCTAACATGACTTGGGGAAGGAAGTTGTCCCAGTCATTGTGTCACTCATTTACCTACTGGCTCAACATGGCTAGAAGTGTGCGGTTAAACCTTGCGACTAGTCCATCTGATTGGGGATGGTATGGTGTAGTCCTTGTTTTTCTGATTCCAAGAAATGAGCATATTTCTTTAACAATCTTAGCTTCTAATTGACTCCCTTGGTCACTGTGGACTTCATCAGGAGCTCCAAATTGACACAAGAATTCCTCAATTATTATCCTCGACACTGTCACAGTTTACTGGGTTAGCGTGGATTATGCTTCTGTCCACTTCGTTAAATTATCCGATAAAATAAGGATGCATTTATTATTTTGCACAGTTTCAGGTAGTGGGCCCAAGATGTCTACGGAGATACGTTTAATGGGTATACGTGTCGACGATTGATGAGTGGTGCTCTTGCAGTCATATTTGGGGATTTCCTCCGTGCACAATCATAGCAGGATCTGCACCACACCTTTACATCTTCCAGGTGTCCAGGCCAATAAAACCACTCCAGAACTTTCTCTAAGATTATCTTAAATCCCAGAAGACCTCCTGTTGGGGAACTATGTAGTTCTTCCAAAACTACATTTTTATGTCTCGTTGTAGAAGTCGCTAAAGTCGTTTGTTACTAAAATCCCCATATTTATACACCAAGCCAACCTTTAGCATTACTCTATCTCAGTGTTTCAATATTATTAGCACCTGGCAACTTATTTGCATGATTTTGTCTTGGGGTGGTTGTTCTCACACTTTACACAACTGCACTGCATGTTTAATTATAGGATCATCTTCTTGTTTCTTCTGTAGTTGTTATAGTGACCATCCGAAGCTGTCGATCGCAAGAAAACTCACAGTCAGCACTTTACTTAAACTTCCTTTGAAATTAGTCAGCGTTCCCAGCGCGTCCAACCCATTTAATGCAGCATCCTTCGCAATGTCTCTTCCACTTTGTTGAATGTTCACCGGGATAACCCATTATGATAACCATGGTACTTGCCATTTCAATGATGCACCGTGAAATCCAGCTCAGCGATTTGTTCCAGCCAGCGTGCAACCTGCCATTCTGGCTCTTTAAAAGACCGAAGCAAGGGTAAGGAGCTATGATCTGTTTTGAAAATAAATTGCTTTCCATGTGAATAGCGCGAAAAATGTTTGGTGGCAACAAGTAGAGTTAACATTTCCTTTCTTGTCACACATTAATATCCTTCTACCTTTGTCAATGGCGACTCATATAGGCTCCTTACCTTCTCTTCGCCATTACGTTTAGGGCTCAATACACCACCTATAACTATTATTCTTGCATCTGTATTTAAAATAAATTTATTCTTGAGGGAAGGAAAGCCCAGAACAGGACTGGAAGTAAGGCGTTTCTTTAGATCTTTGAAAGCTGTCTCACAAGACTTATCCCAGGTAAGCCATTCACCTTTTTGTATATAGTTGTAAAGAGGATCAGCCACGTTTTCAAATTTTTTAATGACTTATGGGAATATGAAGCAGTTCCTAAAAATTCCCGAAGTTACTCTATGTATTTTGGTGCCGGTCACTCCTCAACAGAACGCATCTTCTGTGGGTCTGTTGAAATTTCCCGTCCTGAGATAATGTGTCCCAATAAATTGACTTGAGGCTGCATGGGCTGGCACTTTGAAGGCTTCAGTTTGATCCCTGCTTCTCGCAAAGGAGAGAATAATTCGTGAAGTCAAAGTAAATGTTTGTTGAATATTTTCCCGTAAACTATTACGCCATCTACGCAAACAAGTGTGTACTTCCACTGCAACCCCACTCAAATTTAGTCACTTAGACGTTGGAAATGCAAGGTCCATTGCACACAACATAGGGTAGGACTTTTAATTCGTATAGCCCCCATACCTGTTGAAAATGTGTTCTTTGGGCGATCCTTGGAGGAAACTTCACATTGACAGTACCCTGATGATATATCTAGAGTACTGAACGATGTTGCACCTCCTAGTGAGTCCAGGAGATCGTTGATCTGTGGAAGAGGCTAAGCATCATTCTGTGTTACTGCGTTTAGCTTCCTGTAGTCCATGCAAAATCTTGTCGTTCCATATTCTTTTTTTTTGCACAAGGACAATGGGAGAACTCCATGGAGATGTCAATGGTTGTATAATATCACCCGAGATCATGTCCTCCACTACCCAAATCGCTTCTCCTGCCAGTGTATTGGGAGACGTCTTGGTGGCTATCTAAATGGAATAGCCCTAACTGTGTCAATGTCATGATAAATACGATTAGTTTTCCATTCTCATTCAGTTCTCATGTGATCCTTTGGAGAAGACATCACTAAACTCGTTTACAAGCTGGAAAGTCCTTGGCTTTTTCCTGGTCAAGTTTGCATTTTGTCAGTTCAAAAAGATGTTTTAATCGTTCGTCAGTTGTATTTATTTTTCCATATTTTGCAACTTTCCTCTTTTGAGGTACTTCAAAGAACTTGCCTTCCCACAATATAACTGGCGAGGGACTGGGTTAGTAAGTATAATTGGTGATTCCTTGTTTTATATATACATGCCAGTAAAAGGGCAGCCATAGCTCCGTGCTCATCCTTAAGGTTGGCCGAAGCATCTATCAATCCAGTACCTTTATCGTGAGCCGTGTTAACCGATAAACGAGTAAACACCTTAATATATGATGCTACTATCATGGTTTTGTCCACAGCTACGTTCCTAACGCTAGTTCCATTCAATATTTGTTTAAAATTACTAGCAACTCTACCACTGCACAACCCTACCCTTAACTCTGAGATAGAGAGTAAACGTCCCCTGATGCTTTCTGAGAAAATCTTCATATTACACACACACAGTGTATCACTTGAGTAACACAAATCCTCACAGTCATTTTGACATCTCCCCCCATCTTTATTAGATTCTCTACTCCCGTTCAAGGTACTGGCTAATGTGGGTGTTACCGTCTTTTTAGACCGTCCTTTAACATGTTCCCACAAATCTTTGCGTATTAAGGACACGGCGGCACGGGTGTCTATTAAAATACAAGCAGCAAAGCCTCTATATGTCCATCCAAGTATACTGTCCCCTCCGACTCTACACTCCACACCCCAAATGTGACAAGGTACCTGTCGATAACCTTGTGGTTCGCACCAACATCTGGGAAGGCAGAATCAATCTTACGCCTCTCCCTAACGTGTGAACTTATCCCACAGCTTCCAACCCCGTGTGAATGCTTCTCAGCCAGTACACATTCCGTGATCTTGGGTGGATCCTCCTCGTGTGGCACGCATTTACCGGCCCCTTGTGAGGCCTGCCAATTTGGCACGCATTTCATGGCTCCATGTGAAGCCTCTTTGGCTGTCGCGCATTTTGCGGTCCCGTGTGAAGCCACTCCCACTTCCGACTTCAGTCACACTATACCCAGCCAGCATGAACTCATTCACACTGGCCTCTGACCATTTCCGTGAGGGCATTTTGCCCGTCAGTGGCCGTTTTATCCTCACGCCCAACATTTCATTGATGACTAAATAATGATTGCATTGGCCGTCAGTTACCACGCCCCCGTGAAGCAGAAAATGTTGTTGATTACACTAGTCTGCATTTTTGAATTTTTTCTCAGATTACTTCTCGAAAGTAGGTGTTATTGAATCTATTTTTTATGCTTATTCTAGAAATGACTTCATTTATTTTATATCACGTCAGGTTTTTACCCAAATTAAGAGGTTGTGTTTTAAAGACGTTACCTATTTTAGGCACAAATATATTTAAAAACAATTTTTTTTTTTTTACAAACACATTTTTATAAATAATGTAAAGACCTGTCCTAATACTGTAAATAAATATCCTAATAATTTCGTGACTACTCTGTAACAAAACAAAACGCAGCCAATGTTCCAATACTTTTCAAACTTTCTCTTTTTTGACTTCCTTGCAGATACTCCATATTTACTGTCCCTCTTCAACATCCAACAGTAGTCGACCATCATAGTTTAATTCCATTTCCCCTGGTACCTCTTCTCCATCTCCTTAATATCCTGCTCTTTCTTATGATGTCCCAGATTTTCCGAAAAGTAGTCGGTATGGTAGTGTAGAAAGTGAACTTTTATACCCATATTACAGCATAACTTCTTGAAGTTTTCTAACATTGTTTCAAAAATGTTCCTTTAATTTTGATCTCTGTTATTCACTAGAAAGTTTTCGGTAACAGATTAAGACGGTCCATGCGTCTTTCTCTTTCTCATTCATTGTGTTCTCAAAATCTTCGTCCTTCGTCAGTTTGCGGATTTGTGGACCAATAAAAGCTCCAGATTTTCATTTTGCTTGTGTGATGAAGGGAAATTTCATAGAAAGGTACTTGAAGCAGGGTCTATCTTGTGGTAGAACCCTTACAAACTACTTCATCAAGCCCGATTTGATGTGTATTGGTGGAAGAAAGACTTTTTGGGGGTCTACAAGAGGTTCATGGAAGATGGTTTTAGTTCCAGGCACAACATTCCTTCGCTCTGGTCAAACTCTCACACTCCAATGCTTTGCTTTGCCCAACTGTTACATTCACATAAAAATCAAGATAGTTTCGTGTACCAAGATTGTTGTCTTAATAGAATTCCTATAACTTTGAAGTCACCACAGATTAGCCATTTGTGTTCCGCATACTGGATACTTGTTAACAGTACCTCCATGTTCTTAATGTCTCTTTTCATTTCAACTGAATGGGACACAGGAATAGACACATACACATTCCCACTATGCAGTATTACGCCTTTGAGGCTTCTCTTGGGCGAGTCAATAAAAAGTAATCACTGAGTAGAATCATGTTCAATGCCATAGAAGCGCATTCAATTGTTTATGTTATTGCAGTAAACCAAGGAATTGTTATTTAGAATAAAGGAACTCGTTCTTGTCCTCTGTGTATGTACCATGAAAAAGTGTTTCTGGTGCCAGAAGATTCTTACATTTAAGCCGGGATCTAAGTTGTTCTGCAGATTCCATAGGCAAATTCATATCACGTATTAGATCATTAAGTTCCCTCTAAGAGTAACTTTGTGAAGTAGAGTCATCTACAGGCTTGTAGACATCATCACTATCGGCTTCAGAGATTACGTCACGTTCACTTTCAACATAATCTTCTGTCATGTTCTCTAAAACACCTAGAGGACGAAAGACAGGCAGGTCTTCTCTATGTGGAACTGACCTAATGACTGAAATAACGCTTTGATACACAATTTGTTTCTTATTTTTCAAATTGCATCCCTGAAAATTAACTAAACAGAAGTAACAGTAATTAAGGTGGTCTTTAGGCTCCCTCCACACCATAAGAATTGCAAGCGGCATGCATGTTTTCTTACCTTTTGCCCATAACCTTAACCCCTCAACACAATATTGGCAAACTGTCTTTGGCAGCCATTTCTTATCCTGGTCACTAAGCTTCACTTTGAAATAAGCAAATAAAGCTTTCTTCACAAAGTCTGTTATGTCCGTTCTTTGCTTGAGCACTTTATACTTTCCAGAAATGTAACAAAAGCATTAGGATTGTTCACACAAACTTGCGTGTAGACATTGTAAGACTACAGCTATAACTGCAATCACAATAGTGAAATTCAATGAGAACAAATATGGAAATGTAAGCGTCAGAGAGTCACAACACTTCCAAGGCCATGCAAGGACACCCAGCATCAGCAATTGTGCCAACATTAAGGCTTACAGATTTGTATTGCGAAATTTCCCTTCAAAAATATACATTACCTACTGGCACATGTATTGCACTAAGCGATAAATGTTGGAAATCAACTTGGGTCCATTGTGAAAAAACTGTACGTGATATAAATAAAATTTAAAACAGTTTGGGAATAAGCATCAAAAAGAGAGCCAAAAACACATATTAGTTTTCAATCATCTGAAATAATGCAAACTAGTGTTATTGCTTTGTCGCTGTCGTAATGGCCTGAAGCGTCTTTTGTTTTTCTTGATGCAGCTTACCCATATCTTGCAGTTCAAGACCCACCACCATACCCGGAGGATTGGTGGGCGTCTCATTGCCACTTGTGGGGGTAGATACCCTCCTCGAACGTTGCTTCGAGGGCAGATTCTGTTTCTACAGCAGCAGTTATAACCTCGTTAAGCGTTATAGGTCCAGCCTGTCGTACAAATAAACGCAATTGCGCGTCATTTAACGCCTCTATAAATTTGTCCTTGGCAAGAACATCTCTCACAGCTGTATCTAAATTTGGGAAAGCCTTGGCTGAAAATCTGCGTAAATACAGCCAAAGTGACGGGAGTGGTTCCGCGGGTGCATGACGTCAGTTACGATACATGGATTTAAAGAGTTCGTCTCCTTGCCCCGGGGCCAGAGCCTGTTTTAATCCATTTTTCACTTTAGCATATAGTTTTTGTTGTTATTGGTCAGAGCAAGATATGATTGTAGTGATTTACCAGCTAAACTCACCGTGAGATACGATTACTTCGTTGCGTCATCCAACCAATTGTTCATTTTAGCAACTAACTCGATATGTGTTATCCACTTTGACACGTCACTGTGACCGTAGAATTATCGGGGAAATAATATAGCGCTAGCCATTGTAGTTTGATAAAATATAATAACGCCCTATACCACCGCTGCCACCAGTGTTACGGTGCTTATCTATTACTCTTATTTCCAAACCACAGGATTAGTACATATTAATAAGTCTCTTAACTACACACATCTCAAGTTCGTCACACGTGTCCAACTACGATGCGAAATCACACGCTACAGTGTTGACTCTCTCAGTTACGTTGATCAACTACTTGTGTCTGGTCACAACCGTTCATTATGAGTGTCCCCAACTCCCTTGCTCTGAGGGGTGACCCAAGCCTGGTGACCGTTCAGGGTTGGCTCAAGCTCGGTCTCACTCGCTACATAATTATTGAATTATTACCACTTAAATAACAAACCAGAGGCAACGAAATTTGATAAACTCCTTAAATGTTTAAGGAACATACATTTTGAAATAATTTGTGTAGTATATATTTCGAAGGATGGAGCACTATCTATGATTGGAGAAAAGCAAAGGATGTGTTTAAATGTCTCTACGAAAAATTGTCATGTAATCATTCCATTTCACTATAGTGTGCACCAATAAGCATTGGATTAAGAATTCCTAGGCATAGTATCAAATATGGAAAATGTTATGAACATTGTTGTTCCAATTATTAATTCCATCCGAGCAAAAGCGTTAAATTAACGGCCATTTTATGCACTTATACAAGAGATTAATAGTAAAAAATACGGATATACGTACACTTACATCCTTGCGATGGCTGTTGAGATTGAGTACTAAAACGATTATCAGAGTGTTTGGAAGAAGTCAAAGGTCCTGGGTTTAATTCCCGTGTCCAGGTTTATTTAGAGGGTATAATATTTAGATACGGTTCCAACAGTAATTAACAAATATAATAGTTTGACTATTTAATCCATTATAATTTTCTTAATTACCAAGAACTATAATAGTGAACAAAAAAAAACACCTCAATAATTCTGAATGGCCTCAAATTTTCTATTTATAGCTTGATGTGCCTAAGCATTTTAAAAAGCTAAATCTAAAGTAGCAAGGAATAAGAAATTATGCATTACAGTTACAAGAGGAAGTACTTTCTTTTTTTTTTTGTTAGCAAACACTAAAATTTTCTAAACATGAAATTAAATGATTTTAAGAATCTGAAAATTTGTAGACCAAAATTAAATCATGAATAGGAAATAAAAAAATAAAAAACTGCAAAGTGTTATTTTAATGTTATTCGAATGAAGCTTTCAAGAGTTCAGGAAGTATCAGATGACGTTGACATTTCTATTGCACCCATTGATGTGCAATTTGAAACTCTTGTATGCCAAAGCCTTTTCCGGAACACCAAATGCAGAACTACATTTAGAATGTTTGGAAATTAAAAATATAATAAAATGGTCTTCCAAACTACAAGAAATGGTTACACAATTTGAATCGAACCTCACATCTACGGAGAATACATCATATTCAAATGCTCGAACTATTTACCTGTTAATTATGCGCACGCCTGAAAGCTTGAGTGTCATTACTCACAATTTGTGGCTCGACTTATAACTGTGAACAATTTTTTTCTACTATGCGTTTCAATAAAAATAATCATTGAAGCAGGCTAAGAGATGAAGGCTTGAAAGCTTTAGTCCAACAAAAAAATACAAAATACACTCCAAATTTGAAAAAGGTTAGCTGAATATACTCCAGTTCCAAATTCACAGTAAATGTTTACACATAATCTGAACTGTATACTTGTATTTGAATATGTGAATAAATATTAGTATATCTGAATTATCTTGTTTTATATAACATATAAAAATATATTTGTGGCACCTAGCACTTTATTTTTTTGCTAATTTGGTTTTTTGATAATAAAAAAGGTTCCTGAGGCCTGTTTTAGACTATTGAGCCATTGAAGCGTATATATATACTTTCATAGACATGGTTATTCCTGAGAAGAAATATTCCATAGTAATATGTACATGATCTGATCTCAGGGTGGGCTCTTTCCCAGGAGAAAATTTCGGTGTTATAGCTAAGAATAACAGGAGAAAGAAGGATACATTTGGTTTGAAGATTGAAGCTTGGAATGTAAGACCAATGAATAGGAAGTGAAAATTGTAGAATGTGAAGAAAGAAATGGAGAGATATAACATAAGTTTTCTAGGATTAAGTGAAGTACGGTAGGAATCTCAAAGGAGATGGAGGCTCGAAAGTACAAGATGATTTCTAAAGATGATGAACTTAAGGATGGAGGAATCTGATTTATATGGAAGTACTGGATATGAACATAGTTAAGGGAATTCCTTTAAGTGACAGGGTCCTCGAAATCAGTATATCGAGAGACCCGGTGGATACCTTGATCATTCAAGTGTATATGCATACATGCGGCGTGGATTAGGAAGAGCTATACAGGATATATGAATAGATGAAAGAGGTGTATAAGTAGAAAGGAAAAGGTCAAGTAAGAACAGTGATGATGGGATACTGGAACATTGTGGTGGGGAATGTAAGGCGAGGTAATGTAGTTGGAGATCATGGCCTAGAAATACATAATGAAAAAGAAGAGCAATTAGTAGAATTCTGTGAGAGCCTTGATTCCTGGATTTCCAACACCTGGTCCAAGACCTTTAATGAAGGCAATATGCATGGAAGATTCATGATGATAAAGACAGGCATCAGATAGACTTTATTATAGCAAACCGACGGTTCAAAAACATCGTTAAGATGGCTTTATAAACGTAGAAGATGGAATAATTGCTTATCAGGAGAAGGAAAAAGACAAAATAGAAAAATGAACATCGAGTTGAGAAGAGTGGCTGACAGGGCCAGACAGGGGTAACGATGTGAAGAGGCGTAAGAACTGGAAAAGCAAGTAAAAAATGGCTAAATACATACAATAGCAAATAGTTTGACAAAGAAAACCCAATAAATATAATCAAGCAAGGAATGCTGAACAAGCAAGGAAGGATAACATAATGCTTAGAAGAAAACAAGGAGGTATGAATAGGATACATAGAGGAGATATATGATTCTCAGACAAATGATAGTGGACTTGTGTTGGAAGAAGAGCTATAGTGTGACGAGAAGGACCGTGGACCGAGGTTATAAAGATGGGAAGATGAGAAGGCAGTATAAAATAGTGGTGAGAGTGGGGGAGTATGAAATTGAAGAGATGAGAATCGGAACAGGGGTGTGGCAGGGATATTATTATTATTATTATTAGCACCGTATCTTACTAACCGTTCGGGTTATACGCACTTACGATAATGTGTAACGGTAGGGTGATTGTGAGATGAAATGGAGGACCTACAGTTTAACGGTGGATCCGGAACACGGTGGAGGTCTGGCATTCCACACATTCGCAAGTTATGATTAATACACGACAGGGATATTGTATGTCACCAGCGCTTTTCATTATACATGCCGAAAAATTGACGGGAAGTCTCTAGAAAGTGCATAAAGCATTGTAGTAGGCAGAGAATGACTAAAAACCATTAAGTACGCCGATGATCAAGTGGTGTTGGCAGAGATGGAAGAATAATTGTGGGATATGATGGATGGTAATATAAGAGTGGGAAATAAATTTGAAATGTAGGGGAATATCAGTGAGGCGAGAGGGATGAGAGCTGGAAAGGAAGAAGGCAATGTTGTTATATCCAATGAAGAGAAGAAACTAAAACAAGAAATGTCGTTCAAATATTTGGGAAGTAAGGTTACTTGGAATTGATACTGTACGGAGGAAGATAAAATCAGGATAGCCATGAGGAAAGGAGCATATGCAATGTTGGGAGGAATACTGACAGCGGGAATAATCCTGATTGAGTTAATAAAGAGGTTTGCAAAGTGTTTCGTGTGGAGTGTGGTGACGTATGGATCTGAGACGTGTTCAATAAGAAAGAGGGAACAAAGATAAATGGAGGGGTTTGAAATTTGGTTGTGGGAAGAGTGGAGAAGGTGAAATGGATGGACAGGCGGAGGAATGAGTAAGTGTTGAGGAGTGTAGAAGAGGAAAGAAGTCTGATAAGTATGATAACGAAGAGAAAACCATCTTTGTTAGGCTACACACTATTTAGGGATTGTATAATGTAGAGGATTACGGAGAATTATAACATATATCAAGAAAGGAAGAAGCTATAATAGGATGAAAGAAAACTCTCAGGACCGAGGAAAGTGGAAGATGTCCAGTTGATAACTGTTTCAGGACATATTCAAATAATAATAATAGTAATGAGAATATATATATATATATATATATCTATATCAATGTATGTATGTACTCATAAATGACACATACAGTATATTGATACATATATAATTATAAGGTAAAACTAAATAAAGCTAATGGATATTTATGAATATATATGTATAAATCAACAGTGGTGTTATTCCATTGTTTTGATACTAAATTAGATTGTTGAGGAGCAAGTATCAGCTTTGTTAGAGAAATAAGATAAAATTATACAATTATTTAGTAAAAAAACAAAGAAAGGTGATCCATGCATGGAACAACAGACTATATACATATGAGCTTAGTTTAAGAATTGTGCAATATTAAACATAGGTTACAGTAAATAAATAATAAAATATAGCCATCATACAAATAGAACCATTTTTGGTAAATAGATAAAAAAGTTTTACCATGATCTCGTACTTTAGGGCCTTTTTCTGGAAACGAAGACTGGTGTTGTCAATGAGGTCTTCAGTAAACATGTCCCCAGACAAGATACGTAAGCTTCCTTCAAATTGTAGCTCGGCTATTGTAAGAAATACACAAGTTAATATATTATGTAAATATAATTTGTTTTTTTCTTAATGTATATGCAAATTAAAAAATGTTTCAATTCACGTTAACATTTGCTTGTCGTTGAATTATTTAACCATATTAAAAGAGGTAAATAGATTATGTGAATTAATTGCTCATACTGATGTATTTTGCACCAATTAATTCTAACGACCTACTTATTACGATAATGTATTAATAGCTTGTAAGAACAATTAAAATGAAAGCTAAATTATTTTTTGATACCATTCTTCTAGACTAACTCTCAACAACAAGTAATCTTTTTAATTTTAGTAATTTTTTTTAATTAAAAGTATATTTTTATTTTTATAGTAAATGTTAAACCAAATTTTTATAACTTAAAATGACAAAATTATTGAGTAAATAGTTCAAAATGGCTTGTTGTTGGAACATAAATAGGTCATAATGGTCTAAAATTTATTATAAATCCTAGTTATATGTCATATTATTCTAGGAGACTTGTTCACTATCCTTTATTGAGTACCAATCAATATTTTTTAAACGTCTTACACATTGGTTAGGTTACTAAGTGTGAATACCTTAAACAAAGTCATTATTAAGCGTCATAATAATCAGTGATTCTGGTTGGTTGTCAATGCACTAATAATGGTATTTGTTTTGTGATTCATTGGTATCCACATTGGCACATATTTAACCAGCACCAACTGTGTCCTCTCTCATGTTGCTGGACTTATACCTAATGCATCCACTTTATTAGCAACTTTATGTTTTCTTGTTTATGATGTATTCACTGACTCCACTTTGATACTGGGTGTCAGGATCCCCCACTCCTCCCGTGTTGAATTTCAGTCACGCCTTGGTTCGTGGCGCAGTTATTTGCGTAGCTAGGGTAGTTAGTTATTTGGAGAGAGAGGGGTGTTGGATCGGGGACTTGAATATGGCTTACGTTGTAACATTAGCCACAAGCCAGTGATACCCAACTCCATAACAAACAGACTTACCCAATTGCACGGACACCGACCGCTTTTGGCCCGACTACGCATTCAATCAGCCTGTCGCTACAAACACGCCCGAACTCAACGACTGACAGCAACATACTGAGGCCGCGCCAAATCAACGCTCAGTTACAAAAATTCCCAGACCAAAGACTTTCAGTAGAAAAGAAGATACTCTTCGGCCAGTGTCCAGTTTTGTTTCTACTCCAGTCCAGAAGCGTGTAGAATCCCCCCCTTTGTTTATGTTCTTTGGTTTTCCTCCCCTCGCGATCCCCTTATTCCGTGTTCTGTGGACTGTGTTAAAACCGTACAAAAGAGTGATCGTGTGAGTAGAGAACCACTCTTAGACTGGCTTCGATAATCACAGGGGGAAGCTAAGGCTTCTGAGATTAATAACAATGTAAGCAAAATTCTTTTTTGGCATGTAATCTTTTTCGTTTCAAAATTCCTATTTTGTCTTAATGAACTTGATTTATTGAACTCTAACTAGAAAACAGCGCTTGTGATGTTGTTAATAATAATATTTTCTTTTGGACTTAAACTTTATCTCAATTGTAAAGAACTTGAGTTATTAGATTCTGACTAGGAAGTAGTGTTATTGATGTTATTATCTCCAATATTTACTTATGAACTTAATTTATTCGGCGCCATCAGCATTAGGGTAGAGATCATTAATAACCCCCATTATAACTTTGTTTATTGATGGTAATGTTTTTTGAGCGTTGGCAACTAAAATATGGATTGCTAAACTTTGTAATCAATATAAGAAATTTGATAGTTTTATGTCTTGGGTAACTCAATGTAAGACATATTTTTCCTTTTTGTTGGGATGGAGAGATGTAAAGATAATGATATAAATAAGTTTGATTTTTATGTAAAAGCATATGAGTATTTCGCGGAGATCTAATTCATGAGCTTTATATTGTTCTTTCCTGGCTAACAAGTGCGCATCTAACTTGTATTTTTGTTAACGTAAATTAGTGATGGTGATCGCTAAAATATTAATTCGCTCTTCTAATGAAACCATGCTATTGTGACCACAAATTTTTTTATACATTATTTCTCCCCTCTTTAGGATCTTTCGTATTAATTGTTGTTCATATATTTTTTGAATATCTAATAAACAACCCATTTTGTGAATCTTTTCAACTTACTCTATTTTTCCCCTACTTATTTATCCTTAGGTATAACGTTATCCCTCTCCTAAAATATTGGTCTGTTAAATGAATAAGGGGAATGTTTATATATTGTTGAGGTTGACCGTGGGGATGGGTTACGCAATTGTTCCAAATTGCGTGTTGTGGGTATTGGTTTCTTGCCCAGGTTTTTCTATATTTTTTACTCACCAAGCACACTCTTTCTTTTTGTTGACTAATTTTTTTTATTTTTATTTTAACCCTATTAGTTAGGTTTCAGGGTTAGGGATAGGGTTCAAAGTAATGAGAATGTCGCTTCATGGCAACAATGTAAAAGTGAGATCATAGAAACGGATATCCTGGGCTTGTATCATTATGGATAATAAATATTTATGACACGGCCAATATAAGTTTTTGATATCATCCGCTATTCTGATGATGCAGCTGTCCAACAACAGAGTTCAGGAATAAGCCCTATTCATCCACATTGATGTCGGAGTGGATTCAAGGTTGCAGTAATCATTACGACTACAAACCACGAGGAATGGTTCACGCAGCAATTTTCATCAGGAAAATATTAGCACAGCTGGCCATCTATCACCAGTAATAAACAAATAGTCTGGAATTGACATGAAACGGGGTCGATTGTATAGTAGTTAAATATTTACTATGATGATCAGTAATTTCTAAGTTAATCAGGGGATGACCAAATATTTTTATGTTACGTGACAGAATTTAATAGAATAACTATTGTGACTAAGGCTCTTCGTCTACCAAGATGCGATACATCGTGGGCAACTGGTAGCTTTCTAACATGCAAACATTTCCTAGGTAATTGGTTGATTGGTCGTGAGTGATTAATCGCTTGGTTTTGGTCTCCTCGGTAGACGAAGTGCCCAAGTGGCATAAGTACGTTCATTTATTTTAAATGAAAGACGTGTTTTGTCACGATACACACAAATGATGTTGTATAATCTAATATTTGAATCATAGATAGCCATAGGTCGTAAGTGGATGAATTTGAATATGAAATAGGGATAATGGGATTACGGCCAGAATCAACACTAGAGGGAAAGTGATCTCAGCTTTTCAAATTATGATAAAGGGAAAAGGTGGAGGGGCAATCACTAGCTAATCCTGGTATGTGTCCGGCATTTGACGTAGAGGTACTCATCATAGAAATAAAACTTAACAAATTTTTTCAAAGCATTACTGATTCCAAAGCTTTCACGTGTTCTCAAATAAAGAAATTTCAAGTTCTATTTGGATACATCCATCAAAAATTGAATAGAATAGATCCCAATGACGCTGAGAGAAATGAATTTCTCCAAAAGCTCAAGAGTAAGAGCCTGAGTTAGGAAATTTAACAGAGGCAAGGAAGACTACTGAATACCCTACTAGCCCTGATCAAACTTTCATTTCTCCTAACATGGAAGGAGGAGTTAAGCCTCCAGACACTTGTAATATTCAAACCTACTAAGATTGGCTTCCAAAACCAGCAGGTACTATAGGGAATCCACCACTAGAGACAAATAGGGTGTTAGCTCGAACGTTAGAACGTTAGGGACTTGTCAGCCTTAAGCATTGTGAAACAATGGAGTTTTAATGTCCAAGAGCAATTCAACCCAGTGTAGTTCCTGGAAAGATTGTTGGAAAAAAACCTAACTTCTCCCTAACTGAGAGGGAGATTCTAACCGCCCTACCAGAACTATTTGAAGGAACCAGGAGGAACTGGTTTTTAAATCACACCAATATCTGTCCAGAGTTGGGTGATTTCGTTAACAGTTTAAACTCATTTTTTTCCTGAAATAATAGGCTGAGAGGCTAGAGGACTATTTCAGTAATGACAAAAAGAACACGGGGAATGAGTTACAGACTATATTTTCATTAGATTGTAGGCTCTCATTTGGCATTATGGAGAATATTTTCCAGTGAAGGATCGAAACAGATTATCATCAACCTGAGACCGCAAATCAACCTTTATTTCCCCGAGAAAACGTGTGTTTGTTTGAGGAATTTAAAAAAAAAGTGTCATTCACTGTGAAACGGCAAACTTAGAAGTGTTGCGTTTCAATAGTCAAAATAGAATGGGCTACAACGACACTCGTCAAGACAGGCCGTTCTCATCTCAAATAACCACGCTCTGCTACCATGAAGCTCCCAAATGATTCTCTCCTCATTATACTCCGACTATCTTTGCCTTTAGCAAGCCCGACTGGTTTCCCATAGGTTACTATGGTATGAGTTTGGGCACGCCCATGTAGAGCCTGGGTTTGTTCCAAAGTCCGTGGACCTCGTCCTGGAGGGATCTTTCAATGAAACCAAAGAGTTGATCTGGGTAGTCTTGGGGTAAAGTGCTCGCCTCAGGATCCGATGTATGTGGATTCAAATATATCCGAGGACGATAGATTTAACTTGAGCGACAAAAGTCCGTAGCACAACTTCCTTTGGAGAGGACGTAAAGCAGTCGGTCCCATGTCGAATGTTGCATATAAAAATACAATGGAAGGTGTGTGAAAATACCTTTCCTAGCAAAAGTGTTAGGCCCTTTTGCTCTCGTTGATATAAATTATCTTGAGCTGATAAAACCAGTTGGTTCAGAAAGTGCACGCTAAATACCACAAATAAATTCAAAAAATATACCAAAAACGTATATTGCCCATGTCATAAGTATTTAATACACACAATGATAAAAGGCCAGGATTTCCGTTGTTCTTATCACACTTTTACATTGTTGCCATGAAGCAACCTTCTCACTCCGTAAGCCATATTCAAGTACCCGATCCCATATCCCTCTTTCCGGTCCACGAACCAACTGTGCTGTGAACCAAGGAGTGACTGACACTGGACAAGGGAGGAATGGGGGATAAAATCGTGACGCCCATCGTAACACCACCAAGTAGTGACAAGAATAGTGCATGAATATTATTATTATGAATTATTATGAATATATTATTATTAAAAATATAAAATATTATCATATATAATCGCATTGCTGCTCCTTCAGCAGAGATTCATTATCAAACAAATATTTAATTTCTATTTTATATTACGTTTAAGTTATTTTGAATGAAATAATATCAATATTTTCAAAATTTGTTACAGGTACACACTTGGTTAGACAGTTTAATATAGTAAGCATTACATTATAAAATATTAACTATTTCCAGGTACTGTATTGAACGAGTTTAACTAAAATATCATAAAACAGTTTTTTTTTTAATATTTGCTAACAAATTTGTCCATTATTATAACGAAAATTATTTTGTTTGAAAATAATAAAATTATTTCTAATATATTATCCGTAATCTACCCTATAAGTACATAAATAATATCTTTTGTAAATCTAATTACGTTAAATACAACTACAGTTATATAAACTCAAAAGCACGAAATATATTTAAAATACTTCAAATTTGATATAATATAGGCTATGATTAAAATCTTCTTTATTATAACATTTGTTTATAGACTATTGTGAAATACTCAAACAATGATTATATTATATATTGAAATCAATATTTGCGTAGTTCATTTTTATATCTATTAATTTTAAAATCATTGCACTATATCTAATTGCACATTTATACTTACGTTTAGATGTGTCGATTCGTAGTGCTGAAAATAAAAATTATAAATTTAAATTAACAATTGAATATAGCTATTGTTATAACCATATTGACTATTGGATACAAGTGGACAATATTTACAAATTATTGGTTTATCTCATGATATTACAGTAAAATTACTTAATTATTTGATTATTTAAAATATAAATTTTCATAATAGTTTTTTATGTTTTTATTTTCTAAAATATTAAACCATCTTCAATAATTATTATAATTAGAAATATATCTTTTTCTGATGCTCTACAATGTAGGGTGTTTTTGTTCCCTTTCCCCTCAGTAAACTTGGGTGCAGATGTATATGAGGCTCAGGGTGTACGCTAATATAAGTAGGGGGAGGGGTTTGGGTGATGGCGAGCGTTATAGGGAAGGGGGGATAAAGTCCTACTTGGAGTTATAATATATATCGATTGACTTTACCGTAAACTTCAAAATATAGTAAATATAACGTGCAGTGCCTCTTCGTGCTAAATAGGTACAATGGTTTAAAATGAAAAGTAGAAATTGAAGTAATACTTTAGATTGTCGTTTATTAATAAAAATTTATGTTAGATATGGTCTATAAAAATATATTCATCAAGGTTTCACTTTAAAAAAAAAAATCAATGTCTAGTAAACCGTAACTTTTGGGAAATAGATTTAACATAATTTAAGTTGTGCCTATAATATTAAATCAAATTTGAACTTTTACATGGTTCTGATATAATTATTGTCATGAATATTAATGAAAACTAATATAAATAATAATTTATTATGTAAAAACTCAACCGATACCCGTTTTGAGTTAAATATCTCGAGCAATATTTAAAAAAAAAAAATTCAAATTAAATAAAACTTTACATTATACAGTCCAAACAAACCTGTTAGGGCCATTTTCAACATATTTCTTTTCGATAATCACTCATCTGTAAGCTACTTTAACAAATTTTTACCTAAAAAATAAGTATACTGTGTTATTTTGGGGATCAACCCCTCCCAAGGTATCAATTTTAAACCAAATCATTAGGGCCATTAAAAAAATTCTAATACTTTTTAAATTATTAATCATCACTAAACAGTAGATGGTGGCACCACATAAAACAGGCTATGATTGGCTAGAGCTCGTCACGTGACCACTCCCTCTCGCTCTCTGATTGGCTGGTGGCTTTACCCCCTCCCCATTCCCCTGAAACCCTTTCCGCGGTTTGTATGTGTTCCAAACTTGCTTGTTCCTGTCCAAACTTGCTTGTTCCTGTTCTATATGTCTGAGCATTGGTTTTTATGTGTGCGTATTGGTTTTTTTTTATGTTTGGGCACGATAGGGACTGGAGTTGGAGTTTTTTTATCTATTTATTGATGTGGGAGTATATTTATTTATTGGTAGTGGAAACGTGCAGTTCCCCGCGACGGACACTCCTCCCACGGCGTGTTGGCATCGCTAGTGATGGCAGCACGAACCTCTCCCGACGACCGCTTAGATTAGAGTGTGAGATAGTGATGGGCAGAATCGGATGAATAGGATCGATTCATTCGATTACTCTGAATAATCGATTCATTCGATTCTTTCAAAATCATTCGAATGAGAAAAACATTCGAATGAAAACATAGCTGACTTACACCACTTATTATGATAAAATGATTACCAAGCCGATTTCTATACCATTCAAGAGTTTGAGAACAAATCGTGTTAAAATACGTTGTAGCATATTTACTGCCTATCATTTACATTATTTTTTCCCAAATTATTTTTATAAGTTTGTAGCTTAGTGATAAATGGATATATATTTGGATCTGATTTTCAATAAATTAAAAATTAAATAGAATGCGAAGAAAATATATTTTAGGAGAAAATACTTTGATACAAAAATATCGCTCAACTTCCTTCAAGTATATCTTATGATAAAAATGACATATTTTAAATTTTTTGTTTAAAATATTGTTTATAGCAACTAAGTAATCAGTATATTGAAAATTAATTTAAATGGGGTTTTATACTTATGTAGGACTAACCAAATACAAACATATTGGGGTAAATTCGTTGCAAAATGCGACCTTTAGAGTGTTTACATGAATACATATCGTATTTCAGCAAACGGAACACTACCCAGGTAAAATATTTTGTACTTCTTAGACATAAAGATGACGTTCAATCGAATACATTTTTCATATGCATATGCATGTTTTTCATAAAATATAAATTTGTATTTGATTTTCAAATTTAATCTCATATGTTGAGCAAATTTTATTAATTTTATTGAAGCACATCAAAAAGAATGCTTTGGATGATAATTGAGAATAAGTGTGGTGTTTGATGTTAGATGATTGAATTTTCTTAACAAAATAGAGTTTTATAAAAAAATGTTAACCAAATAGTTTGTATAGTTTAATAGTTGATAAGACTAACTCAAGATTAAGAGTGTATTTATCTGTAATTAGAGAGTGCCCTACTGCATTCGCATACGCCATCTAGTAGTGTACATTCCCCATACAATGCCCACCACACACACGAGCTATACCTAATAATAAATATTGAGTTGTACTGCCATGTACAAACACTAAAACTATTCAACTATCTATATCACACACTCTTACCGCACACAGAAATGGTGCTTTCCCCAACTGTATGCGAAAATAGCATGCATACACCGCCCAGCATGAACTTCATGAATACACAATACACATACCACAGCCACTGTATAGGTGCAAACAACCCTACTCGCTTATCCTAGTGTAAACTGTGTGCTAGGTGCATAATTAAAATATATATGTTTAAAGCAAGTTTACCTCCCATGTACACAGCTAAACCAGCAATGATTAGTACTGTGACAATAACGAAAAAAACCGCAATTGCAAATAGAAAACTGCACACTTTGGCTCTTCTGTAGTGTTTGTTCTGGTAAACGCTAGCATCAAAGCGATCCCACATAAACCAGGAAGCCCCCGTAGTTGTAGAATGATGACTGCTAATGCAACTGCAGCTACCCTGGTAATGTCAAACACAAATACCATTTTTACAAAATTGTGTTTTATCAAATTAAATGGTATAAATTTGGTAATATAACTTTTAAAACGTCAGTAATCTACCCTTAAACTAACTTATTTTAGAAAAAAAAATTACAGTAAATTATTTTGTTTGTATCATGTAAAGAGTACCCAAATACTGATTTTGAACGTAATCGTCTAAGCTAGTTTTAAGTTTCAAATTTTTAAAATTTTTCAAAAATCAGTCATCAGTAAACTACTATAGAATGATTCTTTAAGAGAAAAACAAATTCAAAAATTATGTATATTGTAAAAAACCTAGCATGTGCCCATTTTGAACAATTATTTTTAAAGGGTAATCAGTAAACTACACTTAAACGAGTTTTTCCCCAAAAAATCAAGTATACAGTTTTATTTGTATTGTCAAACACTCCTTAGCTATACATTTTAAACAAAATCGTAAATGCTATTTTCAGAAACTTTTGACTTTTCAAAAATGGTATATTCATTTTTAAACTACTCCTAAACGAATTTTCCTCCAAAAACCAATTCTTTGAGAGGTCACAGTATTACAGAAAGTGGCCGTACCCCACCTATTTTTTTCATAATCGTACTATACCCCTTGTAATTAGGCAAATACATATACACGTTACGGCTTCTACATACTGTTGACTATATTCCAAGAAAATATTTTAAATCTATATTTGTCAAACTAACACGTTCGTATCAACAAGCATAAGGACGTTTTCATATAAAATGAAGACCTACAGAAAAGTGGCCAAGCAAGACACGTAAGGCTGTTGGGACGAATCCTATAAAGCTCTTGTTTGAAGAGAAACCCCATTTTAAGTCATAGAGCTAAGGACAATACTGTGTATAAAGTATGATTGTGATTGAAAAGGTGTAACCTTACTGCATCTGCATTATCTCCCAGGAGGGGAAGTATAGTAGTTATGATGTCATAAAGATGGGGTGTTGGAACCTGCTCCAATGCATGGGAGAGTCCATTGCAATGCTAGCAGTATAATTTTTACAGATTTTTAAGATAGATGATGGTGGGAAATAGGGAGGGGAAAGCTTACACATAATTTTTCTTCAGCCTAGGTTTTATACACAGGCCTATAATATATATTTAAATTATATATTATTTGATTAGTATTAGGTCCTTATATCTTTAAGATGATGGCTAAAGGATAATGGGGTTGGTCAAAAAAATGTTAAGCTTAAAGTGTTTATTGAATAGATAATGTGTATTAGAGTATTCTCTTTAGTCCATTTAACCTCTAAATATTTATTATATATGAAAATAATTGATAGGACTGTCTTCTAAGCACTAGAAAGTACGCAATAGAATTGGTCAGAAAAGGTTTTCGCTTAACGTTTTTACTAAATAAATAACATATAAATATACTTTTATATGTCCTAGATCCTTTTTCCGCTAAGATGATGAGTAAAGGTTACTAACGTTAATAATATATGCACAAGGGTCTAAGCGATTAATGAATACATTTACTTATAATATTTATCATTATACGTTATATTAATTTTTTTATCGCCGCATTTTACTAAATGTTCATATAATATAATTACTCCGATGGGTAGAGATGAGGAAGGAAGTATCTTAGAGATAATCTATCCGCATTTGCGTGAAAGAAGAATGGGAAACCATTTAGGATAAACCCACCTTTAGTAAACCTGACTGGGATTCGAACCCTAATCACCCCATCATCAGCAGGCAGTCCAACACGATAGTGACGCCTTAGACCATTCGGCCATTGTACTAGTTCTGTACCACTTTGTTGCATATACTATCTCGATAGATTAATCAAGGTTTATAAAGTATAATTTAATTAACTACCTCAGGGACGGATCCAAATCATAATTACATAGGGAGGGGTATGGGTGTCATAATTATAAATAACATGCTTACTTACAAAATAAGATTTCTGTTTGAAGCCATTTAATAGTTTCCCATTCTTATTTGATCGTATGTATGTTTTAAAATGAGGTCCCCCTTTTCAATTTTTTAAAATCAAATATATTTTATAAACTATTTAGAGTGGCCCTTCTTCAGCAATATTTTGTCAAATTGATCACTCTAGAAGCTATGAGTAGTCTTCGCCTTGATTTTAAAAAAAATAGGTTCTTTTAAAGGCCTAAGCCATTTAAATTGTTTTTCGCCTAGGCTTGTTTCAAATTTGGATGCCCCTCTAAGCTATCACTTTAATTTTTACGATAATTGAGTGACCACGTTGTTATGATAATTACTCAAAATTGTTGGGAATAAAAAACTATTATTTGTGCTATAAAATGGTACAATACCACTACAAAATGTTGGTATCTAAAAGAGATAAAAATTCAAAACTGGTCCCTCCAGCATTAACTTGGAGTGACCACTTTGATATGTCAAATACTCAAAATGGGTGAGGGTACAAAACTTTTTGTTTGTGGTACAAAACGGTACAAAACTAGTACAAAACTTTGGCAACGAAAAAAAAAATCAAAATTTGAAAGTGTAACTTCAAGTTAATGGGCCCGCTCACCTACAACCCTGTCTTCCAAGGATGGCATGGGACAAAGTGTGGGGGGGGGGGGGGCTCAGAGGGTGAGACCCCCTCTCTAAGGAGCAATGCAACCTACGCCTCGGTGGAAAATTCACAATGTCCTTGAATCCCCCCCTGGATGTAATGTATGACATGAGAACAACAGGCTAACTTTCTGTATTACTTCAAACGCTCCCTAGATATACATTTAAAACAAAATTATTTGAATCAATTTTGAAAAATTTGTAATTACATAAATTACCTATTATTAAATTACCCTTAATATAAAGGCAAGGGTCAAGATAAAAAAGATGTACTAAGCTACATTCATACACAGTAACATCTAATTATCGCGTTTGAGCAAATTTCATCCAACCATTTCAAATATGTGACCAGGGACAAGAATAAGACAGAATAATTTGTAAAATCAACTTTTTAGGGTTTGGGGTGCATTAAAAGTAAAGATTCCTCATCGGCTCATGGCCGAAAATTTCCACGATTACAATACTTTATATATAGATGTAAACGTAAAAACTTAAACGTAAATACAAACAGTTTTTACTTGAATGTGTGACCTAAAGAATTCGAAGTATCGAAGGCTATGAGATCAGATAGTGTGATTTTCACCTCCACTCAACAATTGGTAGTGTTGGAAAAGTTAGGTCAAAGATGTTGGTGAACTAATCTGGCAGTATTTTCTTGTGGATGTTTTGTCTGCTAAAGCTAGAATATAAATTGTCGTCAGCCTTCGTTATATGTAGGCCTAATTGTAGTATTTGAAAATAAACTCTAGTTTGAAAGAAGTAAAAAAGTAAGCTAAGGAGCTGGAGATATTCCATCAAATTAATAACTATTATATAATTCTATCAGTCAGATAGTCTAATATGAAAAGTGCCCCATTACATGTATTATATCAATTCTTGCTCTTAATTGGTTGAATGTTTATATTTTGTAAATTTATAGAAATGTATTGGATGAATACTAAGTTTGAAAAATTAAAAACTTGTCTATAAGCTAAAATACTTTAATCTTGCTGCCATCCTAAGACCAGCATTAGTTATTTCCCATATGAAGGAAAAACAAAAGTGTAAGTACTAATAAACAAGGTTGTTTCGATGAAACTGGTTTCTGCAAGGTTCTAGAAGACTAAGGGAAATCATTAGTTCGGGTTGGCTGACCTGGCTGTGCAGAGGAGGCGTGGTGACAAGCTTGGGTTGGTAGCACAGACCAGTCGGCCCAACACTCATTCCTCGCTTGGAGTAACTTCTACCTCCGACGAACATAGCTTCAAGTTTGGATTCGTAAACAAAACAGTAAGAGTGGCCTTGTCATAAAGGCGCGTCGAGTCCCTGCAACTCCAAGTGACCCTCCAAACAACCTAAAACACAACATTTGGATGTTCACATTGATTTGCAGAATGTTTTTAACAAATATATTTGTTATAATACAAGAAACCACAACAATGGACACGTTTACTAAATACCAGGATTATTGAATCTAGTTTTCCGGTGGTGAAAAGGTTGGGATTAAAATCCCTGCTGGCCGGTGGTTTTTCATAAATGGTTTCTCAATTTACCTCCACGAAAGTTGTGGGTACAGTCTCTCTAAATATTACCTTCGTTATCCTAGTCAATTAGCGTAATTAAATGCAAATATCCCGTATGGGTAGCTATACACGTTAAAAAATAACACAAACACCTTAAAGAGAAAATGCATGGAGGATAAATAAGAGGAAATAGGTGGGGATTCACCTGGTAGGAGGGTGGGAGACCACAAGAATGTAAGTAAAGTTTTAGTGCAGAAGGTCGGGTTTGAACGCCAGCCTCTCACACACAAATACACCCACGTACCATGGAGCGACATACACATACTGGTACATTACCTTCCTGCCCCGTGCATCTTACTACCCGTCAAGGATATGAGAACTGTAATTACGCCAATGAGACGAGGATGAGAACAGCTCCATATTTTCACTGTCCTCTTTACATACACAGGAGCGACAAAGAGCCAACAAGATCCTAGTACTCACTTGGAAACATTTTCCGGAAACTTGGTTAGTAAACAGATGCAAGGAGGTAGCCAGGGAAGCCCACAGAGAGGGGAGCCAAGGGGGCCCACAGGGAGAGGCCAAATATTAGTTTAGTAACAAATAAGGGAATCAAAGATCTACCCAACAGTGTTAGGAGCGCGCACTCAAAAAGTGCCCCCAGCCACTTTTAAGACTTCAATTTTTAAATAGATTCTGGGTGAGGGCTTGGGTATTTTAAAACTCATGTTTTATGTACTAAATATTATGACGATTTAAAATGGTGGGAATATCAACGGGTGTCACCAAGGTTTGTTATTAGTTTGTCAGCAATCGAGCACTAATCTCCCACCCCTTATAATTAAAATGAGACATCCATATTAGTTTTATATAACTTAATAACAAATAAAAACATACATTATCAATTGATTAAAACACGCATCGGGCAATAACTCCCGAATGTGCACCTTCAGGGTATTTTACCGCAAACATACAAGTGTCCACCTTCATGAGGAATAAGTCAAAAAAGGGTTAACAGTTCGTACCCCGCTCCCTCAAATAAAAATACTGAAAAACTAATCCTTTGAAATTCCATCAAACTTGTCTGATTAGATTTAATTAATTTCGTAAAAACTCCAACAAGTTCTAGTAGATCTGAAACTTTCTTCTTATGTTGTCCCTTCCTTTTAGGAGACAAGAATTGCCTTAAAAACGTCTTTTGAAGCTTCAATTTAATTTATTTTCCCGAGGGAGGACCACAGGACCCCCACCATTCCATATAATACTCCCCAAATGGCCCGGTCACCCCCTGGGGAAAATGCCTTACGGGTGCCCTTGGGGAGGAACCTATCAAGAGATAATAATGGAAAGCACCAGCTCGTGCACCTAGAACCTCCAGTTTAGTCAGTTTTCATCAGAAATTAGCCCCCTCCAAATGTTTTTTTCTGGGTACGTGCCTGAACATATGCAAATGATATTCCAATTGTTTCCGACATGTTTATTTAGTGTTGTGATAAATTAGCAAAAAAGTTTCCAAATTAGCTTTGCGTTTCCCAAAGAGGAAACAATGTTTCTTGTCATCCATTTGAAATGGGATACGATAGACCAGGTTAGCATCTCTGGACAGTTAGCAAACAATGTTTCTTGTCCTCCATTTGAAATGGGATACGAGAGACCAGGTTAGCATCTCTGGACAGTTAGCAAACAATGTTTCTTGTCATCCATTTGAAATGGGATACGAGAGACCAGGTTAGCATCTCTGGACAGTTAGCAAACATTGTTGACAACAAGCAACTTGGGTCAGTCCCATTCTGCAACTCCTTATTGTTTCAATTGGTTCTGGTTCTTAATGTCACGAACTAAGACAAATGAATAAACGCAATACACTTATAGAAATATTTCGTACCAAAATGCTGTTGTTGGAAGTGACACTACTATGAAACTACAAAAATAGTATAAAAAAACTAAATATTTTAAATGAAATCGATGAAAAGTTCTTAGTGATAAATATAATGTGAGCTATGTGATGATAACTTTATTTCAGATTTGAGAAAATGCCTCTAATTACAAAGGAAATACCCTCTAAATAGCTTACGGAGACACCCAATGTTCAATAATTGATTTCCCACCCCCTAATAAAGTTTTTCCAGACCCCCATAATTTCAGCAACAATCATTATTTCACTTGTAGTCTACTCTCCAAAACAAAACAAAAAATACTTCGCCTTTGTTGATTTTTTACCATTTATTTGAGATAATTAACATGCATTCTCTGCATATACTGGATACTAACTGCACACGACTTAGGAAAGACTCAACACCCGGTCCCAGTAGTTAATTCATCACTTTGAAAGGGTAAACCCACATTTCCGCTGATCCATTTTTCGGCCATGCCAGAAATAGAACCTGGGACCCTTAGCTCAGAAGTGTCGACACGATACCAATTGAGATAAGGTGTTGGACCACTAGATTATAAATGAACTCCTTAGTCAAAAAGGAACTAACCCAATTTAAAGATGATACATATTTAGCCTTGTTGGGAATCAAAACCAGGCCCCATTTAGGACCCCCCCCCC
>CABFOV010006375.1:0-35171 GCA_902141375.1 Timema poppense | reverse complement strand
ATTAAAGTGCGGCCCGCAATCATGCCTAAGGCTTCCACTGTGGCCCTCGAGCCCTTACAAGTTGGAAACCCCTGATCTAGACTCTACTGTGCAATGTTACGCTCTTGATTAGAGGACCTATGGGTGTTTTAATATCACACTGCATCACGGTCCACACCAACAAAGTTGTACAAAATCTAATACGCGGCAGTAAGATTGTTTTGGAAGCTTGTATTACTTCACCAAACAACGCTCTCCTCACTGAAAAATTGGAGCTTCCTTTATTTCTTAGACGCTGACCTTTGGCGACAAGTTTTTTTTTATTAAATATTGTTCAACCTCGAATTCCTTGCGGTACAGACTTCGTATCCTTACAAATTAGGATAAGACTAAATAATATTGGTTAAACAAAATATGCCCAGCTTTGGTGGATAGATTTTTGGATTTTAATGATATGCTTCATTGTGTTTTTCTGTCTTCCTTATCCTGTCCATTGTATCACTGGAGGGCATGACGCCAGTTTGGACGTGCCAGTGGTGTTATCTATTACTGAAACAGGAATAAAAAGCGTTATTATTCCTATCAAGCAGAAGTTAAATGCAGTGGCTCTCAAACATTTTTGGATTGTACTCCTTGGTCATGACTTAAAGTTTAATGTACCCCCAAGATAAAAAAAAATCCAAATGACAGGCTTTAAAAATATTAACACTTGATAAATTATTGATCTATATAATCTAATGGGAAAAAATATACGTAATCAAAATATGTCAAATGTGACAAAGCTAGTTATAGAACTATAGCCTTAACATTATCTCTTATTGAGAATCATTATAGCCAGTTAAAAAAACATAATTCTACTGTAAAAAGTTGTATAAATTTTCTTCACAAATTCGTTCAAAAATAAAGAAAAAAAGTAAACATAAACACAATATTTTCAAATCAAATTTTTTAATTGTAATTATGGAACTGATAAACTATGAATCCCGAAGTTTTTCAATGAGAGAAGTATGGCTGCATGGCTTGGCACAATTTTTGATGTCTGGTTGTCCAGTTGAAACTTTCAAGTGGAGGTCCGGCTCTAAATTTAGCCTATTGTGGTACTTATTTTTTAGGTACACCATGGATGAAAAACCACTTAAACAGATATATGTTGTTGAGAAAGGCATAATAAACTGCTAATGTAGAGGGTGTTAGGTAGAGGGTTGAAAATTCTCAGAAATCGGCCTCCAACCGAGAGCAAATACGGGGTAAATAGGGTTGGAAATAACTAGATAACGGTAATTGGCAACAATTAGGGTTTTCCCTAAGTCCCCTGTTATTTTGCCAATTTTTCCTTGAGAGCTGCTCGCGTACCCCCTAAAAGATGCCCGCGTTTCCCAGTTTGAGAACCACTGCAGTAAGATATATAAAGTAAAGTTGGAGTACATACAGGTGTATATTTACATACGGTGCGAGGAGGGGAAGAGAGCCAGTTATTGTGGGTGTGGCTTTTTACGACGGTAGTATTAGCAATAGTTAAGCATATAGACTAGGTACATTCCAACTCGTCAATATTTACAGCGGAAATTTTTTTTTTTGTAGGCATTGAACTATGTCTTATCTTTATGTCCTCAGCTAGTAGTGATGATATGCAACTTCTTCAACACTTTGGAGTCTTACGTGGTTTGTAATCCATCACAACATTAATACAGTAATTCAAATAATTGACGAAATCATCGCTCTCCAAGCTCGAGGTTACTCATTGGAGTTTAAATGCATTCCTAGTCACGTGGGTATCATGGGTAACGAGAGGGTGGATAGACTGGCATCTAGTGTAAATTTACTTTTTGTTGTACAGGCGATCCCACTACCACATAATGATTTTTATTCCGAGAATAAAATTCAGGATTGAGGAAATATGGGGCGAATGAAGGCAAAATGGTATCACGAGGTTTGTGGTACAAAATTAGCTACAACGTGATTTTTGGCAGTTAAGGGCACCTGTAAGTTTATTTGTACTTTAATACACCTTCTGCTTGGGTACGCCTACATTAAAGACCGACTTTATTTGAAGCTCAAGTTTCCATCTTCACATTGTGTGGTATGCCACGTTCTTGAAACATTAGAACATTTATTTATCACTTAATCTGTATATCAATTGGCGTGGGGTAATTGAATTCGTAACTATATTACAAACTTTTCTTTAGTTAATGTGTTAAACTCAGACAACGTTACTTTGTAAATGCGGCAGTTTAATTTCCTTATAAATATAAATATGTCAGTGTAGGTACGGACAAATTTTTTCCCGTTTATCCTGTAAACGAAATTAACACTTAGTAAGGGCTAGGTTTGTGGCTTAGAACTGGATTGGACGATTGATACCAACAAAATATAATCGGAATTGAATCGCATATTAGTGTTCCTGGCTGTTTTAAGTCAATATGTTCATTGCCATCGAAGAAAGAAGAAGAAGAGTTAACCATGACTTATGCCCCCATGATTTGCTATATATTCCTTTGTCCAAGCCTGATGGTTCATACCTCTCGCATCTATGAAGAGTGAATACCTTATCTATGGTTCATAATTTTTTTTTATGTTTAGTTCGGTTGTACTTATCCCTTTTCTATGGTCGGTTGTGACCAGTCAAATTATTATAGTATGATTCTCAAGATTCTCTACTTGTATCGATAATGTCACAATGGCAGAAAAGAGTTAAAGCAGCTAAAATATTC
The DNA here is from genome assembly GCA_902141375.1 of Timema poppense. Lineage (NCBI taxonomy): Eukaryota > Metazoa > Arthropoda > Insecta > Phasmatodea > Timematidae > Timema > Timema poppense. The sequence continues at coordinate 32,481 of CABFOV010006375.1, read as the reverse complement.
ATAATCGCTGTTTTAACCGTACATCTCGGAACCAAATTGATAAAACCACTTCTGTTACCTGACAATTCAATAAAAAGAAGTATGTACACTTTTATAATATAAATATATATTTTTTGGAGTGTTGGATTTTGATAGCTAAAACTTTTTTTGCAGGGAATTAACCATTATAATTTTACAAATAAAATATTATTTTCTTTTTGTTGTATTTATTTATGTTGGCAAACCTGTTTTAGCAGACGCCATCATTATTCTCGTGTCTTGCATTAATTTTTTGATTTTCAGTAATAAATACATTAGGCTTTCTTTTGTATTTATGAAGTGTTATAAATATGCGAATTAGACGCCCAAGAGGCGTTACCACAACACAATTATTGGTTGTTTCGATTGTGGGATTCGTAGGCGGAGTTTACATCTGGAAACCTCTTCTTCAGAAGTACTCGGTTGAGTCAAAAGAACAAAATTTAAAACAAAAAGACAAATAACTTTGCTTCATATAATAAAAGCAGGTGGCCATATTTTTTTTATTACTACAATATAGAGCTATTGACAACTTAAATCAAAAGTATGTGATAATTAAAGAAGAATCTTTTTTATTTCACAATTTGACTAAACATTTTGCTAAACTTGTTAAGGGAATTTAAAACCGTTTATAAAATTGTTTCATTTTGGGGAAAAAAAAAAAGTGTAGCCAGGACATTGTCTAAAGTAGTTATAGCCACTCTTAAAAGAATTTAAATAAAACCTGATTGGTGTAAACAATCATCCATATTATAGGCGAGTGTAAACTTTGTTTACCCTGGAAGATAATAAGCTTACCTTGACAGGTTATACTATGGTGCAGTAGATGATAGGGTCATAGTTAAGTCCAATAAGGTTGGACTGTAAACTTGCATGACAAACAGACTGTACAGTGTTTTAACATAACTAACGGTGAGTTTAGGAGTAAGGTGTCGGACTTCTGTGCTGGCGGCCAGGGTTCAATCCTCAGTCTCGGCACAGATTTATTTGAATAACATAACTAACGATTAATAATCTCATTGTTATTTTTCAGTTAAATTCTTTTTTATTTAAGATACTTCCTGTCAATATAATTTAACTAATGTTTCAGGCAATTTTCAAAATGAGCGAACGAACTAAATCACCATTTGGGTTTTTGAAAAAATTCAAAGGTCAACCATTAGTATTGGGTATGATGGGAGTGCTTGCCACGACCACAGTCATCATTGGATACCGCTTCTTTATTGCGCCTGCACAAAAGAAGCGCAGACTAGAGCAGTCGCAAGCATGGGCGGAAGAGTTGTTCAATATCGAACAGAAGAAAGCAAATCAAGAGTGATGATTGCAGCTAGTCATTCATTTTATTGTTTTTAGCGATAGCTCTTATAGGGGCTCAATATTCACCACACGCAAACCTACCTGTATAGTCTTGTTATTAACATAACTGTAGGCCTACCTGCTGAGAATTGGTTTAACTTTCATTGTAAATATTACCATAGTCTAATGGAAAATAAAGTTTTACAATTTGTTTAGTAATAATTTATTATTAAATGTGTTTAAATTGTTTTCAAGTTCACTTGATAATACTTACAACCCATTTCACCTTTATGCCAAGAGGGGCTTAGCGCAAAGAAAGTAATTAGTAGCATTATGTGATATACAGCGAGAGTATTGTGCAAGTTTTCCAAAGCACTCCAAAGCTTTTTTCCAACTTATATCAGAATTAATCGCGGACAATAATCGGTCTTAATGCGAGCCTATAGTCATAAGAGAAGAATTATACAGTAATTGCCCCAATAATATGTCTTAATAAATTGTTTATTTTAGGGTCCACCTTATAACGATTTTCTGTAATTAAAAGCACAACTCAAACCATTCTTGTTTTAATTAATTTGACTAGCACAGTCAATATTTGAGTAAACCAGGTAGCTCATAAAAAATCACTTTATTAAGACTAATAATGGGATGAATAATTTAATGTGTATCATGGTGGCCAAAACATGTATAACTTGAATTTCAAATTATTGGCAAAACAATTGAAAGGGGATTACAGTGTTTGTATTGACAAACTTCCTCTTTAATTTCAAAACTATCTCATTCAATTATTTTTTTAAATTTATTCTAAGTATTTAACATGCACTTTCGGAATTGATTATATCAGCGCACAAATTATAAAAACTAACTTAAATCTAGAACAGACACAACAGCCAGCCCCTTACTGTTAATTAATCATTATTAAAGGGTAAACCAACATTCCAGCAATGATAAGAATAGAACCCAGGACCTGTAGCTCAGTAGACAGACATGCTATCAAATGAGCATGGGTGTCAGACTAGTAAATCATCTAATCATTAAGCTATTTCATTTCCATTAGAGTTTTAATTGAAACTATAACCACCACACTTATTATTAGTATTTAATAATTAGATAAATCTTCAATGATGAGCTAAGTTTAATTGAGTAGGCCTACTGGTAACATTGCAAGGAAAATGGTTTCAAAAAAATGCTTGAATCAAACTTTTTTTTTTACAGATTTATTGTTTAACTTTACAGGTTATAATAAATATACATGATTAAAGAAAGTTTTACAGTCCTGCAGCCAATACATTATAGATGAATGCATATAAATCAATATTCAAGGGTAAAAAATGAAACTGCAAAGTATGTAACATGATAATTCCACTAAAATGACTGACTAGACATCCAGAAAAATTAATTATGAAACGGTCCTCTATTTTCATGTAGAATAATTCTGATCTTCCACTATCACAAATGTGTAAAAACTTGATTAGTCTTCTTCAGCTTTGAACTTGCCGTTGTAAAAAGGAAGATATTGTAGGATCAGTTTCCAGTCTGTGAAGTAGAGCAGAGCACTGCCAGCCGTCACCCCGTACGCTGTAGCTGTTGGTAACCTGGAAGATAATAGACCCAACCCTAATTAGGATAATGCTATTCTGGAACTGGGCTAGCACTGGTATTTGTTAGTTTAGATTGAGACAACTCTTTACAGTCAAATCTTAATAGGATGGACCTTGTCCGACAGCTATAACAGTGCATTAGAACTTTTCACTCGAGTAATATGATCTGCAGCTTTTACTTCTGCTAGATATTACCTACAAACTAACAATAACATGGTAAAATGTTATCGTGTTAGCCGTAAAATTATGTATTTTCTAAAAGCCCCTTCCTATGAAAATTGAACTACATGCACAGCCAATAAACTGTTTCCATCCTGTAGTGGAGTTCTAGTAAAATGTCTCCATCGTCCCCTTTCCTTCCACCATTCTTCTCTCACTTCCACACTTTATCTACCCCATCACTTTCTTGGTTTCCCTTGCAGTCTTTCCCCTATATACTTTATCTTCCTCCTCCTCCATCCTCATTACAAGCCCATACCATCTCAGTTTTGCTTCTACTATTCCATGTACTTCTTGTGCTCCTACTCTTTCCCGGATAACTTGATTCCTAATTTTGTTTTTCCTCATGACAGCTAACATTCTCTCCTTGTCCCTCCTTACTTTCCCTGTTCATATTTCTCCTCATGACAGCTGACATTCTCTCCTAGTCTTTCTTACATTCACTGTCCATGTGTCTCCTAGTCTCTCTTACATTCACTGTCCATGTGTCTCCTAGTCCCTTACATTCACTGTTCATGTCTCTCCTAGTCTCACATTCACACTAAAGGGGTAAATATGCACATTTATCACTCAACATGTTATCTATTCCCTTTAGAAGAACTCACAGAAAACTGAGTATCTGGATACCTGTACACAGTCTAAGGTGTCAGGAGTGCAAGCCACTTGTCTTGATACAATGTCTACTTGCCAATACCCCCTCACCTTCATTAAACAGATCAAATAAAACCAATGAGAAAAGGCTGCAAAGTTATTTGCACTCGATTGTAGCAAGTCAACTTTCCTCTCGTCCCATTGCTACATAGAGGAAACTAGATTTGTTGCTCGCTTTTCATAAGTTCGCCACAGTTAACGTTCAATGTTGGTTTTTCCATGATAAGTGACTTTATATCACTGGCAGTGAGATTTACATTAATCAGTGGACAAACACAAAATGTCTGCTCTTGTAGCTCGATGATAAGGCTAGGGTTCAAACCCCAGACACATGTATTAAAGTGGTTTCTTCGTTTCTTCAACACAAATGCGGATTCATTTCCTATTCCACCTTCATCTTTACCCATTGGTTAAACTAAATATGTATGGCCCTGGCAGGTGTTAAGGTGCAGTGCAAAAAATAACTATCATATTTTAAAAATCTTTATATTTTCTTAGCCATATATTTTGTACTCGTGTAACTTCTTAGCCTTTGCCCTCCAAGTTCAGCAGTACTATCTCAATATAAGAATAAGGGGCATACTTCCATAAGTGCTGCAATGAGCTTTTGAGCTCATTGTGCCTTAGTATGAGCAGGTAAGTAATTATGCAGAGTTTGTCATCATTTACTGTAATGTAATTTGTTTTAAAACATTCCTGAGTTTGGGAAGTTAAAAAAAAAAACTACCAAGTCTTAAAATATGATTTGATTTTCTAAATCTGATTACGTCCCTTTCTTTATCAAATTAGGAAGATATTATATAGCCAAAAAATCTAACAATGTTGCCATTCTGTAATGCAATCGTCAATACTTAACATTTTGTGGAGAAACCGTTTATGTTGGCAGATTGTTGTGATTTAAATCACCATGGATTGGAGATAAAACTAATATATCACAAAGTATTACACTATTCTATGTTTATAAATATAAATATAAAAATACTATTGGCCCCAACTCCTCGCGATGCACAGAATCTAGTTTTTCCTGTTTTCCAGGAGTTCAACTTCACTGCGACACATTCGGCTGGTCCGAGGTTTTAGAGAAATGTGAACCTCTAATGTTTCTCTATTCTGCATAAATCCCAATGTTGCATTCATCTGAATAAATAGTTTACAAACAATTTGTGTACATCTATTTAATTTATTCATACTTGTACAGAGGTGCATTAACTATTAGTTATCTCTGAATAAACTACATCTCTCTTATGAAGTTGTTCAAGTTTTATTCACATTAATCGTAGGAATATTATTTTTAAATTTTCAAAAGAAAATTAAATAGATTATCAAAACAAAGTAGATAGCTTTTGTATACATCTTAACAAACCAAATAAAAACTAAATTAATTTTATATTATTTCAAACTAAACTTGAAAGGGCTCTTAAAACTTGACAACTATTGATAGTCTCGATTCTTCTGAAAATAAAAGATAGTACTAGTGTCCACTAGTTACCAAGTGTGCTCGGAAGTAACAATATAAATCTGCAGAGTTTATAAACAATAAACTTGAGATTACCCAAAAAATAAGCACCAAAACTCTTGTAGGATTAACAGAAGGAAGTCTAACCAAAACTACAAATAATAATGGTTTAAGAGCACATTTTACTAATAAAAAAAAAATGTCAGCAACATCTTCATTACTTTTTTATACTCACTTGTAGGCTATGATAATGTTTAACTAACACAATAAATGCAAGTTCTATAATTATCACATTTTCCTAACATATTGAATTCATTCACAGTCATACAAAAGTGTAATTAATAGTACAAACTTTTGTTTTTCATTGCTCTTGCAGGCCAAATGTTTCAACAAAAATTGTGGTTACATACTTTTATATAACACTCCAAATTAAGTAAACATTTATTTGAAAAGTATTTAGGCCAACCGTTTAAAGAAACCTTAATGAACTAAATATACACAAATACAGTTGTACATTTAAAATAAAATAAAATAAAATTTAATATTGCACACGGTTGTAGAAAGGTAAAGAATAGCAAATATAAATCTGATGTTGAGTTGTTCAAACTAAAGACCAACGTAATTCTAATTATCATAAAAACAAACTGTTTATGTGCTGACATGGAAAAGGTACCATAACTTGATTGAGATTCTAACACCGTCTCATAAACGGAAATAATTTCACAAGAATCCCAGGCGGGGATATATGACAGTTTCACTTTGTAAACACAAAGTTAGATTTCAATACAAAAAAACAAAACAATTCCCTTCTCAGTGGGCAACGTTTTAAACCAAATGATAACAAAATATTTCACTAAATTTAGTGTCCCCAACTGGGGGTGTCTAGTTGGGCCACGTCTGTCGCAGCATGTTATATTGATTGGGAGGAAGCATCTGATATTGCTGGGGTACATTACGGTAATTTCCTGGGACCATCTGTAAGCTTGGTTTAGTATGGGGCACTCCCAAAGAGTTTTGCAAGGTTGCTGCCCCCTGGCCGAGTCGAGACATGAGCAAGGCGTTGAAATGCTGCTGTTCCACATTCACCGAACTCGGGACAGGGGCCAAATTGACAGGAGACCTCCTGTAGCCCTCTTGCACAGGGCTCTGTCTTGAGGACAGCTGGTGGGACAGCTGAGACAGATAGGAAGGGTGCTGCCGGTAGTCCCCCACTGGAGGTATGTACTGGGCACTGTGTGCCTCCATGACTCGTCCTTGGTGATCCGGTCTGGTCCATCTAGGGGCTCCGACGTACTGTGCAGCGCCAAGGTGGAGCTGAGGCATCACACCAACGGAGTGTGTTACAAGCCGATGATGCTCAGCTTTTGTTTGCTCATTAAAGGGCTTCGCCTCAGCGGCCATCTTCCTCAGCACCACCGTGGGTGTGAAGGTAGGTGAGAGATATGTTCGTTTACTTGCAACATCTGCCACTCTCAGTAAAGTGCTTTGGTTAATCTCCTGGCTGCTCTCTCGTTGGCCGACCTCCACCTTGGTCTTGTGGATTGGAGCGAGCACAGATCGTTGACCAAGTGAGTGCACAAGAGAGGTTCGTGTCTGAGTGGACACCAGACTAGTGACAGCAGCGGGGGAGAGCGCTTTCGGCTTAGGGAGGTGTGTCGGAACACTGCTTGTCATCTCCAGACGATGAACATCTATCATTTCTCGTGAGGTAGGAGTAGCTTTGATCCTAGCAGGCTGACCACTCATTCTTACATCGCGGTTGGCTACTGTGTCACTACCGCCGTTGTCTACTTTCCAAGACTTTTGAAGCATCTGCAAAACACTGAGCGACTGAGGATCAGAAGGGGGTGTGGCGGACTTTAACGACATTCGAGAGAGAAGGTTTTTAAAAGTGGTTACATCATCTTTATCATTTCTTTGAGTTGAGAAATTCCGAGCATTCACTGTCGCTTCCACCTCCTCCACACTGTAAATGTGGCCAAGAGGCTGTCCTCGGTGCAACATCTCTAACAGGAGAGTGGCTGGTTTCATCCCCTCGGAACTGCATGGACCGGACAAGGTTGGAACTGGTTCATCCTTTTTCTGATCGACGGGGCTTTGAGGCTTGAACCAGCGGCTAAACTTGGAGCCTATGTTGATGCGGCTGCTGGACAGAAGGTCTGGTAATGCATCTGCGCTCAAGAACTCCTCGAGGCTGAATTCTGTGAGGGAAGCCCGCAGGTTAGTCGATGTTTCAGGTTCTTCGTCTTTGTTGGCATTCAATAACGGTGATGGATCGTTAGAATGTTGCATCAGGGAGAATCTTTCATGACATGTATCTGGCCCAACAGAACTTGTCGAATTCCAGGCCGACGAATGTTGAATTGCTGGGTTCTCCTGGACAGAAACAGGACTCGGGATTATTTCAGGTCTTTCGTTGTTGGAGATTTGTGTGTCATCAGTCTGTGTCTCTGTAGTCTTGTAAGTGTCTGTACTCCTTACATTCTCAGTAATGGAAGTTGAGTGTGTTTTGTTTAGTTTAGGGGAGATATTTTTAAGAGCATTTTCCCCATCTCGCTCAACCAGACTGTCCTTGAAACCTTGTAGTTCAATCGTATCGTGACGGGACAAAGGCCCCCCTGAAAACCATTCTGGCTCTTCCTCGTTAGATATTTTGCGACGTGATATGTTACGTCTCTTCAACACCCTCCCTCCATCCTTTTTCTCTATGTGAAGATGTCGTGATGTAAGAGAACCACTGTTGTCCCCTTTTTTTACTTGCTGCAAATGACCCACCAGCGTGTTGGATTGATCCTGTACCCCCCACGATACGATGCGACCACTGCCGACATGTCGCAGAGGCCTGTCTCTGGGGCTGCCGCTGCGCTTGGTAGGAGCTTGGATGTGACAGCCAGCGATGAAGCTGCGTCGTTGAGGACTCAGCACAATATCATCTTGTTCTGCTGCATTCTCAGAGTCATTGCGCCAATTCTGGGGCTCCCAAAGACCACAAGCAACTGCGTTGTTGAAGACTGCGTCCAGCTGTTTATTGCACAGCGGGAGACAGCGAATCGATAAGAGCTCGTCCCTTGAATACCTCCGTGGCGAGACATCCTTGACAGTAGGGCAGACATCTGACTCCACTTTCATCTCGGCGTCAGGCGACTTTGGCACAAGGACATCATCTGTTGGGCTCTTGTTATCCATCATTCAGTGCTGGTCGTTCAATTCATTCCTGAGGAGTGGTCGAGTCTTAAAATAAAAATTGCCAGGGGCGCTCCACAGACAAGGAAATGTTTAAAAACAGTCCAAAACAAACAATTGTGTTCTAGAAGTTACAACAACAAAAAAAGTTTGTTGGTTATTTTAAACTCGCCATAAAAATGGTTTAACATGAGTGTTGGCAACATATCATGTAAGCTGTGTTAACTATTGCATGAGGTAGCAGGGCTTAGGAAAATAATATTACTTTTGGTAAAGTTTTCTTTTTTAAATTAAAAGTCATCTCATTGCTCTTTTAATTTGTCCTCTGGGTTTTTAAATAATAATAATATTATTTAGCACCGCGTCTTACTACCCGTTCGGGTTATACGCTTCGGTTTTTAAAGATTTGGGGAGTAGAATGCAAAATGAAGTCATTAGTACTAGCTTTAAAAATATTTAAAGTATTATTATTATTATTATTATTATTAGCACCGCGTCTTACTACCCGTTCGGGTTATACGCTATTTAAAGTAAATCTATCTATAAAACAAATCAACACTATTTAAACAAACATTTCAGATTTATGTCAACCTAACCTTGAACACCGGCCAATTTATAATTCTTGGATAAAAAAATAAATTCCTATCACAAAGTACTTTCCATCAGGAAAGATGGCTTCCCCAAACTTTTATGTCCACTGTCATATTCTTGGAAGTTGACTGTTGACCCTTCACTGCTGTCAAACTTTCCCTTATGTTTTAAATATATATATATTTAGGCTGTTTGATTTAAAATGCTTCCTTCAAGCTGTAGGTTTGACTTTATGTATAAAAAGTATTAGCACATTTAAATAACCGAGTTTTAAAGATAAAATTTTCTATAGAATAGTTATTGAATAACTTATTACATTTTATTTCGGAGATGATGTGTCCAGTCCAGCGAGTGAAATAACTAGATATGGGAAAAATTTGCAAACTCTCCCTATTAAACCAAATTTTAGAAAGGTAGATAGGATCCTAAAAGGACTATTTCTTAAATAATGTTTGACAGTTTAACGAGTAATTTAGTAAATATGTTGGATTAGTTAATAGTTTTAACAATACATGTTATCAAATAGTGATTCACTAGCTCAGCCTACATTTTTTTGTTAAGTTTTCAGGCCTAGATAAAATTATCGAATCCAAATACTTATTGTAAGATATTTAGAGAAGTGTTTTTTTACGGATTCGCTAAAAAAAAATGTTTTGACTTAAAAATATCAATATATTTTCACATTAATTTATTTCTAAGTAAACCAAGTTCTTAGCCAAAAGAAAGTTTCTAAATTAAGATTCGAGAATTATCAAGATAGGCTTACCATTGAGTGACTTGTTCTACTCGTTTCTTTCCCAATACTTGGAAAGGTAACGGTATTCTACCAGGCATATTAAATTTTGAATCAAAGTCGCCTGCCACAAAGAAATCCAAGAATATGTTGTAAGAAACTTTTCCAATTTATTTTTAGTAACAGATAATTGAAGAAATGGGTACACGACTTACAGCTGGTCTACAGAAATCGGATATAGTAACGTATCGGAAACAAATTCCTTTGTTCAACCTTAATTCCCAAAGTTAATAATTCATTTAAAAAAATTGTTAAAATTTTATTTTTAGTACAACTAAAAATATTTATTTGAATCTAAGATTAGTTTTATTTTTATATATTGAAATGGAACAACGTAGAAATAGTTTTATAAAAAGGAAATGTTAGTATCATTTGTTTTTGTATGACGAGAGCGAACTGCGAGTCGGACCATTCCAGAGATTTCCGGTTTCTTCGAATGCGTGTAAAATGGCTGACCAGGTAATGCTATTTGTTAAATATTTTATATCAGTATTGTTGGAGTCATTCTTTTTAGTTTTATCATTAATTTCGTGTTTTACATGATTATATTGCTAATCATAATTCAGTATTTTTATGATCCAATTAAGAATTAAAGAGCTTGATATGGGATTTAATAAACAACACGTGTTAGGCTTGTATAAGCTTAGAAAGTTACTATAAGGTATTTTAACTTGTTATATAGAACGGCAAGGTGTTAATGATGAAACCTACGACGGTCTTCTGATGATAATGATAGACATTTATCGTACCTGAAACACCATTCACTAACCTATATATTTATTTAAGAAAATTAGATACACTTTCTTGTCAACCAAATATATAACACCTCACCAAAAAAAATTAGAGCTCCAGTTGCGATACTAAATAACCTTTCATATAAATTTACCCCCGCACGTACTAAAGCTTATATATTTTGCTTTGATTCACTCGCATCTGTCCTTAAATGTGGTCTGAGGGAATATTAGAATTAAAGTAAATCATCTTTTTTGATACTGTGGTAACGATTTAAAATTTGGAGGAAGAAAAGGGGGGAGTTACCAAATATGTCCAAATACAATCACATGAATGGTCTTTTTTCACTAAAGATGCTAAAAAACTTTAGCAAAATACCAAAAGAAATTAAAAATAAAAACCTAAACTTAAATAGGTTTAAAAGAGAATTTAAGAAATATAGACTAAATTTTATGTATTTGTATGTATGAGCCACAGGTTTTTTTAAAGAATAAATCAATATATAATACTGCACCAAGGGACTTACTGTTTGTGAATTGTGTGGATTTGAACTATTTTTGCTGTTATCAGTTTACCAAATTAGGATTTGTATTTGCATATGTGTGTGTGTGTGTGTGTATGTATGTATATATATACACACTAATTGATTTCGATCCATATCGATACTAGAATGTTTACATATGTATGAGCCACTAGGCTCTTTTGACAAACCAAATAAAGAATTAAATAAGACAAAAATCTCTAAAAGTAATTAGGTCTATGATCAATATAATTTTGCTGACTTGATTAAAATACCTACTGGTATCTGTAACACTTCCAACTCTAGGATTCACAAATAATATTGTCACATTTTTTAGGTCATCATAGTATTAGTAATAGTAGTACCATAACCTCTTATTTTACTTTTTGATACTGTAAAGCCCCTTACCTAAAATATCTCAATAAATTCTTTAAATAAGAATAAAAACCGAATAAAGAAGTGTTGGCTTTGCACATTTCCCTGCACTAAGTTGTCCTCCCAATAATACCCATAAGTGCTGTTCATTAATTAGTACATAATACAGAATTACCTCGGGAGTAATTGAGCCCGTGACATGACTTTGTGGAGGGGAAAGTAAGTATAATGACCATGATCAAAAATAAAACTTAACAACTGTAATGATGCTCATAATGTGATGCAGGGCTTATGTTATACTATATTTACACAGCACAGTTCCTGAAACATTTAGTAGGGGTACTGGAAAATAACTTAAAATGGTGATGTTTAGTATATTCCGTTCACGATAGGTTTTTACCTGGATGACAGTTCGAAAATCATATGTTTAGGTTTTGGGTTGCCAACACTTGTAAAAGATCACAGTTTTGTTATAAATGTAAAGATCTTTAATCACCTTTTATATATTACATTTAAAATAACGTAAACTTAAGTTTTCTCATACTATTTCATTATTTTTTTTAATAATTTCTTTTTATCCAACTCAAAACAATATTTTAAACAAAATAAAAAGTACTTATTTTTCGTTTTGGAACGTTACTGATTATGTTTAATATAGTGCACACATCAATACTTTTTAATACAGGCATCGTATTTACTTGCAAAAGAGAAAATTCTTGTCTTTTTTTTTACATACAATAAATTATTTTATGATTATTTTATTGTATTTTGAAATATTTAACTGAATAAAATACTTTCATCAACTGCATGTCTGCATCATTGTAAAAAACTTGTTTACCGTTCAATCATATGGTTTATATTCTTCAGATGCCATTTTGAAGCTATGTCCGTTAGAAGTTTTTGTGAAAGTGGTGTGAATATTTTTTAAGTGGAAGAAAACTATAAATAAACTTTTGTGTCCGACCTCAAATAAATATATAAATAATATTGGTCTAAATTACTCTGGTTAACTATCACATTAATATATTACCATCTGTTTTCATTACAGTCATCCAAAGTGATAGATGTCAGCTTTTGGCGTAGTGATATATTAGGAATTACTTCTAGCAACATTTCAAGCTGTCATCCAGGTAAACTTAGCTCGTGAATGACATATCTTCCAGCCCTAGTGTTTTTGGAATTTTTTAATGTGTGATCCATTTAAGATTTAAAAAAATTGTATAAAGGATAAGTTGGAGATTTTTTTAAATATTTGCTAGTAAGAGAGGTTTGTTAGCCGCCCTGTGATAAAAGATTCATGACTTTTCAAACGTATTGCCGAGTATGGCAACCTGACTATAATATTGTAATGGGTGTAGACAAATCTTAGCTCGATCCTGGTGTTAGGCTGTGCTATGTGTATGAGTGTATGTTTTGGTGTTTCAGAATGAGCGTTCCTTTCAGAAACAACCCACAATATTCTTAAACCGTAAGAAAGGCCTCGGTGCCAAGAAAAAGAAGTCCCTGCGCTACATTCGTAATGTCGGTCTGGGGTTTAAGACGCCCAGGGAGGTACGTGTAACCTAGGGGCATTCTTGCACTGTTTGATGCACGCTAATATCCCCTTCCCCCTTTTTTTTGTTTCAAAATGGCAGACAGAGAAAGCCTTTCAAAAGCAGTCACACTTGAATCTGAACAGGAAGCCTGGTTCAAAGAAGAAGAGTCTTCGACGTCATCGTAGTGTTGGTCTTGGGTTCAAGACTCCTTTGGAGGTTTGTTTATTCCAGTCTTGCGGTCGGGAGGTGACTGGGGCCCTGCCTCTATCATCTTGCTGGTGTTGGGAATCTATTGGATGCTGGCCATGTCGCAGAAGTGGTTTCATTTGTAAAAATTTGCTTGAGGATGTTGGTGTCCCTCCTGGTCCTAACTGTGGTGTTTCCTCTTGTGTTTATTGGGCAATATCAGATGTCTTTAACATGGCTTTCAGTTGTCACTAACTGTGGAGGTGGAGAGCGTCAAAAGGAAATATCACTTTGACGCACTTTTTTAGACTAAAAGCTTACAAGATAAAAGTGATACTTTCTTTGAAAAATTTATAGTAAATTTACAACTTTATTTAAAAGTTAGGGTGATATAATACTGTCGTATTTATAAATACTCATTTAATAAAATTTGAGTGTGAAGTTTGTGCCTTCAGGTTACATTTTTAACTGCTTTTCATTTCAAGTTAATCTTTCAGACTCTTAAAACTTTTAGAGCAGGTTCTCTTAAGGTAAATATTTAAACATCAACTTTTTTCTAAAAGGATGAGACTGTGTAATACCACCCGTAAGAATAAATGTATTTTGCCTTTAATTAGTTTAGTCTTAAAACTTGAGAAAATTATCAAAATAGTTGTTATTGGAATGTTGTGAAAGTTTTCGAGCAATAGTTTATTTATTATCTTGAGATAGTTTCTCAAAATGATCCAAAGTTCTTATTCTTCTAGTATGCGCGTTACTCTATTTGTTGAAGATGTGCAATTCACATATATTCAGTGAAGTGTAAATGGTGACTTATTCAGCAACAGACACAAACCTTATAAAACCCACATATGGTGATCAAACTGTCTTTCAGATGTCGTTCTCACAATAGACCGGATTGGTCATGCATCTGTTTTTGATATGCGAGGACGGCCGGGGCGCGGATCTTCTTCAATCTCTTTCCTCTCCTCCTTAAATTTTTTAAACCAATCAAATACTTGAGTACGAGATAAACACTGATCACCATAAACTTCCTTTAACAAATTGTACGTTTCTGTAGCGGATTTGCCAAGTTTTACAAGATACTTCACTTTAACACGCTGCTCACCTTTTACACTAAACATAATTCTGAAGGAGCTTAGATACATGGTCCACTTCGAACAAAGGCTACGGGCTGAACTTTCGGTCACACGACCTTGAAATTTAGAAGGTAGAGGGAGAAAACAGACCAATATCTAACACTGCTGGTTGTTGATGAGACTTCAGGTAAGTGGCAAAAAAAAATGAGTCTGGTTATTTAGTAGCCACACCTCGTATCATTGTAATTATGTGGGTGAGCAGTGAAACATGCTGAAAAAAAAATATAAAGAAATAATAGTCTTTCGAAAGAAAGTTGGAGTTGATCATCAAAGGTGCTAGGCCTTCACCTTGGTTTGAATCCCGCATTAAATTGTAGGTCCTCCGTTTCATCTCACAATTACCCTACCATTACACACTAGCATAATTGTGTATAACCCAAACGGGTAGTAAGACATGATAATAATAATCAAAGGATTGGCTCAGAAATTTGTATCCTCTTGAGGTCTAGTTTTCAACTATCAACTGTACTTCAAGCTCTAGTTATAAACTATCAATGTTACCTCAAGTTCTAGTTATCAACTAACGTTACCTCAAGGTCTAGTTTTCAACTATTAACTTTACCTCAAGTCCTAGTTTTCAACTATCAAAGTCTAGTTTTAAACTATCAACTGTACCTCAAGGTCTACTTTTCCAACATAAATATTTTAAACTCAAATGGGCAAATTCAAAATTGATAGGTTGGTGCCGTCAGGGACTAAATTTATAAATACACATTTTTTAACTATAATACTAGAATGAGTACTATAAATTAATAATTTGGAATGATTTTATAGTTAGCAAATATTAAAACAAAAGTTATAAAATTATAATCTAAAAACCCATCTCATTGGCGTAGTTAGCTAACACACTATTTTTGTGTTGGGCCAGACTGCCGAGGGCAGGGAGATCGAGGTTCGAATCTTGCTTGAGTAAATTGGGGGTGGTTTTCCCTAAACGATTTTCCACTCTTCCTCCACACAAATGTGAGTTCACTTACTTTAAATTCATCTTTCCAGATTCCTAACCCAAACGGGTTGTGAGACGCAGCGCTAAGTATTATTATAATCCAGAAATATTCCTAACAGATGTGTTGTAAAATCTTGTTGGTGTATGGTCACGGAACATTTAAATCTAGAGTTACGATATTCCCCAATGGGCCTGATCAACGCTGGGTCTAATAACCTTGGAAGAGGCAAGAAATTGTCAAGTCCTTGTAACATTTCCTACATATAATTGTGTGTAACTTGTCAAATGTCGTTGTTTTGTACGCATGTTCCACTGCTTTTGGTGTTGACAGGCTCATTTTAAGTGCACTTTATTTGTTATGTATAGAAATATTATACCTAGGTTATGATTTTTTAAGGCCGCTCGCATTGGTTGTCCTTGCTAGTTTATAAGGGATTGAAATGCCTAGGATTTGTAAATATTTTGTTCTTTTGCATGTTATTTCATTGACTGCATACAAGTTTATATACAGGTGTCCAATGGCCTGGAAAAGTCAGGCAATTTTAAAATAGAGTTTGGTTGGACACCATAATTTAATTATCTAAGGTCATAGGGTGCAAACAGTGCTTTAATCTATAAGTCTGAACAGGAAGAAATACTCAGTGCTTGGAAAAACACATGTTAAGTCCAAGTTAATATTTTTATGTCAAATTGAAATTTTAAATACATAACATTGCTGTACAAATATTTCAAACTAGAAGTATTTAACAGTATTTAGCTTTAAATATAATCTAAAAATGGCTCAAATCGCTTTTTTTTCCATCCCAAACTTAACAAGCTTAAGGGCAGATGTACCACACTGGTGAGTGTGAAGTAAATTAATGATCTGGGCTATGGTTGTTGGGCTTGTTTTATAATTACAATGGGCTTAGCCACTAGTACGCATAGTAATAGCTATAAACCAAATTTGATTAAAAATTTAACTCTTTAATATATATATATATATATATATTTGAAACCTAAAATAAGTGATTTTTGGACTTTATTGATAATTATAAAATGTAAGGTTTTAGCCGTAATTTAGTGTTTTGTCCAACAAACTTTTATAATTGTAGTCTTACTATTCATGGAACTCATTTTTAGCGTTTAATTACTACTTTTAACTAATGGCAATATGTAATTTCCAAGGTCAAAACTGATTCTTTCATAACTTCACACACTTCTTTCATTTAATAATTTCAACTTGTTCATATGTGACGGTTTGTGAATGACAAGCTCCACAGGAAATAATTTTATAGTCACACATTGTGCTCAAATATGGGTTGATGTGCCTCTTTTCATTGCATCAAGGTTGGTTTTCCAATTCAATTTCCAGACTAGTGTTGGTGGACTTCATTTCAACTTCATCTTACTGATTGTATTTCCAAGTAATATGTTGATATTTTCAACCCATTACAATCTTCATGACAATTAACTGGCCGACTACAACTGCTCTGCTCATTTCACATGCACAGCCGAGTTTGTTTTGTCCACCACTAATTTACTTACTAAGTGATGACAAATATAAAACATTAAACAAAAATACTACCCACACTGAAATATTTGACTGTGGAGAGCGGATTTAAATATCTTTAAATAATAATGTTTGCATGTATTCTTAGTGTCTGAAAGTATTCAAATTTAAGGGACAGGCGACAACCTTGAGCATGTTATAATCGATGAGCAAATTTATTTGTTTATATTATAAACCTGGGGTTGGTTTTCGTTGTGGTATTAGTGCATGACTTTGGGTCGTGTTTATATTCTTGGGAATCCCCCAACAAGAACAGTGTTGGTCTCCAAGGCCTTTCTAATGACACTGCTAAAATTATTGTTTGTTGCTCAAATCATAAAATATTGTACCATATCACACTGCCCTTGCCCAGCTAGTTAATGCCATCCGCCCGGCAAAACCTTGCAGGAGAACACTGAAGCAGTGCATGAGAGACTGGTTGACCCTTGAACATAACTATAAACAGCTCTTAGAGTGTAAGTATTTGATGTAGGCTTGAAAAAATCAAAGAAGGCCTATTTGAAATCTTACATCATGAATATAATAATAATATTTATATTTAAAATTTAGTTTAAGGTTTTTTTTAATAACTTTGGTTGATTATTTGAAGCATGTGTAATCTTGTGCAAGTGATGACATCATGACGGTCTTCTGAATTTATATGAGGATCCTTATTATAGCAACTGAGCATAAGAACACGCCAAGGTAACTATAACGGGACATGAGTGTAGCAGTCTTCCCTAATCTTTTATTTTGGCTTTGTGACAGGCTATTGAAGGGACATACATAGACAAAAAATGTCCTTTCACGGGTAACGTGTCGATCCGTGGACGTATCCTGACGGGAGTCGTGCAGAAGATGAAGATGCAAAGAACTATTGTCATCCGACGGGACTATTTGCATTATATTCGGAAGTACAACAGATTTGAGAAACGACACCGAAATATGTCTGTTCACCTCTCTCCGTGCTTTAGGTAAATATTATAACAATATGTCAATGGGAAATACTGATTTCAACTCTCCCCTATTGCAAAGTGTAAAAAACACCATTTTTTAACCTAACATTGCTATAGAAATGTTCTATAATCACAAGTTTCAACGGAGTTAATAGGATAATTAGTAGCGGAGCTAGGCTTTGCTTTGTTTATAGTCTGAAACATTCACTGGAGGGGACTCTTTATGTTCTTTAAAATACACCTACATCCTCATAATTAGATAATCAATTAGTGTAAATTGTGGCTACCCACATTCGCTGACACCTAAGTTGGCATCACTGAAGCTAACTTCCTGTTTAGTCTTATTACTAATCCAGGAAGATATCATGAACCCATCAAAATATAAGTGTAAATATTGTAGAATAATGTCAAGCTCTACGTCCATTGTTAGGGTTTAAACTATTGTTTAATCTTCATTTTTCAAAAATTCTCTACCACTTATTTAATCACAAATTATGTTTTTCTTAATGGTTTTTTTCATACATATAAGTAAAAAATAAAATGCTATTGACTTTGAACTTTTAAATAAAATGCTTATTTATAGTTAAAATATGAACTTCTTTTAATATTCATCAATTAAATAAGTGTAACAATATTTTAAGGATTTTTTTATTCATAGAATGTTAGTTGTGACATGTTAAGTTTGTGTTGGCACCATTGTATAGTTCCAAGCTTCGACTCACAATTTGATTATTTATTTATTTTCTCGGTGTTCTGAGTCATAAACTAACTATATCAAGACATCAAATTAATCTAATATTAATTATTTTAATATAGTTTTTTCACCCTGCTGGCTTTTTTCCTTTTTACCAGTGTGTGAACTTGTGTTGGTTAGAAAATGTTAATATTATTGTAAAAATTATTCTATATGGAGTTGATGTGAAAAGTAAGACCAAGTTTTATGAAGAATTCAAAATTCACTTTACAAATTTTCAACAAGGATGTTTCACTATTGCTGAGGCCAGCCCAAATTTTTTTAATTTCAATTTGTACATAACCATTCATTCTTGAAAATGGATTATCCACATTCTGCGAAGAAAATAGCTCAACTACAATTTTTTTTAGCATTGCGTTTTACTACTACTTCAGGTTATATGCTTGTGTACTAATTATGTGAATAGTTTTAGGAATTATGAAGGGTATATTTAGAAGAAGTTTACCCACATTTGCATGGAGGGTGAGTGGAAAACAATTTAGGAAAGAAACACCCTTGTTACACCCGACCGAGATTTGAACCTCAATATCCCCGTCATTGGCAGTCTATTGAGAAAGTTACGCCTTAGACCATGCAGCCACTGAAGCAAGTTTCCAAATATTAATATACCTTAATATGTATTAGGGTTCTGTGAGCTTGGGTTTTTTCATTAAAATCGAACTCTCGCCAAGTATTTCAAAAAGCTCCCGAGTTTAAATATATTCATAATTTTAAAATGTTAAACAGTATATATTTATTTTAAAAGTAAAATAGTATGTTTAAAATGTCATCAGTCAAAACAAACATAAAATATAAATATATCTTTAAAATTTGAGGTTTCAAAAATACATGAAAACACAATGTCCTTGAAATAAGAATTGCACTCATTATTATAAATAGTAAATACCTTTGGGGGAAAAATTAAAATATTAGTTTTTAAATAAGAAATAACACTTAAAAAAGAGCATTTTAAATAAAACAATTATAAAAAAATTCTCATTAAATCAGTGTTTACTGAGCTAATATTTCCCTAAAATCTTGTGTAACTTTATTTGCCTTATAAGTAGACATAAGAATCACAACCAGTTAGACATTTGAAGTGTTGTCAAGAAATTCGAAATATTTCATATTTGGTTTATTAGTACTTAGTGTAATACTCGTGTATTATCATGTCTTCTGTTTCAATTCTATTCCCCTATCGGCAGTTGCATGGGCTTGTGCTAGAAATGATCTTATTACGAAATTTATCTTACATTCAATTTTTAATGCTAGTAAAAGTTGATGTTCAATTAAAATTAAAAACAAGACTGTCAAAATAATATTTCTAGTAAACAATATGAAATAATATATGCATTTTTTATTCATAAGTGGTAAGCTTGGTAAAATATTTATTGCCAAGTTAATCAGCACAGGTTAACCAACCAACATAATTATATAAATGAATACATACACTAGTGCTAGTTTTGAATCTAAACTAGAGATGGGTTGAATCCACTATTTCTCGAATCCGAATCTATAGTTTATTTTTGAATCCTAGCAAATCGTTAATAAATTTTAGTGCTTTACAAATAGATCTACATACACAATATAGGCCTAAACTGTGAATTAAGATTTATTTCAACCATGCTTTCAATTTTAATAAACCCCAACCACTCCTCGCAAAATACAGGTTAAAATCCAGCCAAATTAAACAATCTGGACTCATATTATTGTTTGAAAATCAAATCAATCAAAATTTGAGTCTTTTTTTAGCTATTTTTAAAGGTGTTGTTAAAATGAGTTAAGTTTCTAAAAAAAACGTGTGAAATAGATTAGGCCTAGTTATCCTTTGATCAATTTTACACATCATCAAAGGATATTTTATTGTATTAAAATAGCAAAAATAAAAATACAAACCGATATTTTTAATAAAGACTAAAACATGCTTAACATTTAAACATATATTGGAAATAGTGAACTCAATAATGCCTAAGTATGTTTTATTTTCTTATATATCCATTATCTATTTTTACTTAGATTTGATTCTTGCGATATATCGATTTCTGAGAGTACATTCTATTTAAAACAAACACATTTTCGACTACAATATGTTCATTCCCATTTTATAAGGCAGGACTATGTTTTAATATTTTTGAAATTACTTCAAAAACATATTTAAAAAAAATAGTAAACTCTAAACAAGTTAAAATCAATTTAAAATTAAATAACGGATTAGCAAGTTGTTATTTGATTTTTAAAACTCGAGAGCGCTCACTAAGTGATCAGATTACCTGAATCAATTTTAAACAATTGATATACCGGTAAGGATAAATAAACAGTTTTATCACTTTCTGACTGTTGACAGCATTTATTTTTCATGAAACCCAACAGAATGTCTAACTTAAGGATTGTATGCAATAAATTGGGGTTCTTTATATAGTTGTAGATAATTAAAACCAGTTGGTTAGTAAGAATTAACAGTATCTTTATTTTAATCATCACTCAGGCGAGTAAACATAATATGTCATGACAGCTGACTTTATATCGTGTGTAATGTGTTCTTATTTCTGTTTTAAAAAATCTGTAATTTGTTTTATTTATTTCAAGTTTATTTGTAATTCTAGTTTTGATTTTCGGTTTTTGAAGAGTTTCAATGTGTTCATTAAAATATTTACAAGGTTGTTTGTGAGGTGAAAGCCTTAGAAGTGAGCATGTGCTGAAACGGTAGAATCCAAGTTTCCCCATTCAGGTGGGAGGGTTGGGTACTAGGTATGTAAGATTTTCCACACCTTACAATTATTTTTTAAAGAAGATTTTATTCATGTTTATCTCTTTTGTCCGACAAAATAAATATTACGGATTAATTTGTGCTTTTCAATTAGGCCTAACTAAGTAATTTTTGAATTCAAAATATTTTTCTTTGTTTATTAGTTGAAAGATTCGATCATTGAATCTAGTAAAACACTGAATCTCGAATACTTGTCAGGATTCAAAGATTCGAGTGGCCCATCTCTAATCTAAACGTATTAATTAATACAAGTTTTAAATAGTATAAACATTCCATATATAGTACATTTTTATGTTAAATTTTTAATCTAACAAAAACTATTATTTTATAAAGGAACTGTGTAATATTAAAAAAAGGATTATTCGCTTATTTAGTAATCTGTTTAGCTATTTGTATTGCTTTGTCAAGGAAATACAACTTCAATCAAAGATAATTAAAAATAGACAATATTTAATTAGTTTACTGGTCGAAAGTAGTTTTAAAGCTCTAGTACATTTTTAATGTGAACATTTGTATTTATTTTAACAATTTGTTAAGCTATTGAAAGATTTATAAGTTTAAATAACCCATGTTTACCATCACATTTTAAGTGATTATTATGAACATAAAATGGTAGTTCGGAAATAACGAGCCTACAAAACATTCGATCTCAAGCTTAAATGGTGAGCTCGGCTCAAAATCTGAGTACTCTCGGAGCTCGAATATTATGAATATATATTTTTTTTCTTTTGACAATAGGAAATCTAATTTTTTCATTCTTTTCAAGCTTTAGACATTTTAGTTCATGCACCATAATTTTGTTTTTACAACTATTGACCAGTTTGGTGGCCGTATAATCTAATTCTCACAGAATGGTTTCTCCAAAATGGTTTTCTATGCATATGTGGGTACACTTCCTATAAATATATAACCGTCATAATCCTTAAAACCATTAGCATAATTGGTATATAATCATTTAACTCGAACGGGTAGCAAGATGTGCTAAACAAACTATCCTTTTAAAATCATCTTACATTTTTTATCTTGTAATACAAATATTTTGTTTAAAGTGTGCTTGTAGGATTAACATACAAAAGAGACTAAGTGTGAAGAGTCTGCAGTAACTGCTACTCTTCATTTCTTGTCATAAACTATTTGAGAACTACCCTACCCTAAATTCCCATCTTTTTCCTGAGCATTAGGAATCCTTTCCACACCTGTAATTATTTATATTCATTTTTCTCTTGAGCCTTGATAAATTTGTTTTCTTCTCAAGTTGAAAATGTGCCTTCCTAACATATTAGAGTGTAAGCAGGATTTTGTTTGTTGAATAGCAGATGATGAAACAAACGACGGTCTTCTGATATTGTATGAAAGATTGTTATGTCATTCTGATGTTATTTGGATCAGTAGTTGAGGCAAATTGAAGGCCACAACTAGAGAATGTTTAGTGATTACACTTGAATTTCCCCCCTAGGGATGTTGAGATTGGTGATGTGGTAACAGTGGGAGAATGTCGACCACTCAGTAAGACTGTGCGATTCAACGTTCTCAAGGTGACTAAAGGCACCGGCGCCAAGAAGAGTTTCAAGAAGTTTTAAAATACATCTATGTAAATGTAATCAAGTGAAATTAAAATCTATTGCTTACATAAGTGTTTTTTCTATTCACTAAGCGGTCTTTAAAATGTGATCACACCAAGTCCTAGACTTACACGGCTAATTGGTTTGAAAGGCTTCCATGCACATTTAAAAACAAGTTAAATGGCGATTAAATATTAAATTTTTGGCACATTTGGTAGTTTTAAGGAAAGTTAAAGCTAAACAGGTTTTTCTTAATGAAATGAAACTATAAACATAAGGTTGATAGATAACATTATCAGCTGTTGGTCTAATCACCAGGAACAACTTCTATATTGTTTAAGGTAGCTCTTCATGTTGGGGTTGCTGCAAGCTTTAAATATGAGTAGTAAGTATAAAACATTGCAAGAAAGGGTGAAGGAAGAGGCCCAAAAAGCACAGCTTTTGGGTCATCAAATATATTCCTTAGCTAAAAAAAAAAATTTAACGCAGCATCTTACCATCTGTTCAGAAAATAAATTTACTTACATACCTTATGCCATTTCTTTACAGGGTATAGGCAATAAACTGTTAATATAGCTCTCAAATATTCTTCACATTTTTTTGTCTTTGTATACTCTTTGCTTCTCCAACATTCATACATGCTTTTTTATTCTTAAATTCTTAAATGTTTCTCTTTTTCACATATTCGTCTAAAACACTTAGCCACATTGACCTACACACTCTACCTTCATACATTTACTTCTTAACATAATACATACTTATCCTCTCAACATGCACAAACTTAAGATACTTCTTTCACATCGACCTATTGGATACCCTTTCAAACCACACTCCTTCAGCACCCATTCATCACTGACTGTCCATGAGTTTTTCCACACACATTTCTTAGATATCACAATCCATCCATAGTCACCTTGCGCTTGTGTTTCTCCTGACAAACCCGGGCTTCACATCCATAAAACAACGTTGGCTTTAACTCAATTTTATATAGTCATCTTTGCCTCTTTTAGTACTACTTCTTTGTAATAGTCCACATTCATCCAACTACTCTGAGATGGATTCACACTTTTTTCTTTAGTTTTGTAGACATTTATACGAAGATCTATTCAGTCTTGTCACCACATTGAAACAATTTAATGCATTCTTCAAGTCACTTTCATTCTCAGTCATTATAATACGGCACCATCTACATATAACAGCACTCTCACATTTACATTGTCCGTTTATACACCAACCGTGTCCTCACAAGCATCCCTCATACACTTGTCCATTGTTAAACCATTGCTCAAAGATACACTCACCCACACAATACTCTTTAATAACATACTCCTATTCACACGAATGCACTTTCTCTCCAGATCAACGAATGCACAATAAACTTTCTTCCTTACTGCTATATATTTCTCAATCGCTTGAGGTTAAACGCAAATGTACTAATCATGCTAATGAGTTAGGAATGAGGAGGAAGTGTGCCCACATTTATATAGAGGAAGAGTGAAAAACCATTTTGGAAAAACAACATAATAAACCACATTGATCTAAACTAGAGATGGGTCGAATCCACTATTTCTCGAATCCAAATCCTAGCAAAATTTAAATGATTTATAAAACCTACATTACACAATATAGGCCTAAACTGTGAATTAAGATTTATTTCAATCAACCCCAACCACCCCTCACAAAATACAGGTTAAAATCCAGCCAAATTTAACAATCCTAACTCATATTATTGTTTGAAAATCAAATCAATCAAAATTTAAGTGTCTTTTGGTTATTTTTAAAGGTGTTGTTAGAATGAATTAAGTTTCTAAAAAAATATATGAAATAGATTAGGCCTAGTTATCCTTTGATCAACTTTAATCATCATCAAAGGATATTTTATTGTATTAAAATAGCAAAAATAAAAATACAAACATATTTTACAAAGACTAAAACATGCTTAACAATTAAACATATATTGGAAATAGTGAACTCAATAATGCCTAAGTATGTTTTATTATTTTATTATATATTCATTATCTATTTTCACCTAGAAATCAAATATATTTGATTCTTGCGATATATTGATTTCTGAGAATACATTCTAATTAAAACACAAACACATTTTCGACTACAATTTGTTCATTCCCATTTTATAAGGCAGGAGTACGTTTTAATATTTTTAAAATTACTTATATATATAAAAAAAATTGTAAACTCTAAACAAGTAAAAATCAATTTAAAAACAAATAATGGATTATCAAGTTGTTATTTGATTTTTAAAACTCGAGAGCTCTCACTAAGTGATCAGATTACCTGAATCGATTTTAAACAATCAATATACGATACTTAGGTTTTTGAATTCAAAATATTCTTTGTTTATGAGGTGAAAGATTTGAACCTTGAATACTTGTCAAGATTCGAGTGACCCATCTATAATCCAAACTATGTTTTATGGTCCTACAGATTATCATTTTTATAGGCAACTCGTTAAATAAATAATAGTACCACCAAATTTAGAATATCATATGTGTTTTCGAAAACCTTATGGGGTCATCCCATGCCATGCGGTGTACTTTGAATTGTAATGAAATTTTGCATAACTATTATTCTTGAAAGATAGAAATTCATAATTTTCCCTTCATTAATTTTTAGCTCCAGATTAAAAAAAAAGTGTTTTGAGCTTTGCAGTCCATATTTTATCTAATTTCTTCAATTAGAAATATTAATCATTGTAGGAGTAAAAATAAACTGAATTATTGACTAATTGTTTAGAAATGTATTATGCCAGTGTAGTAACACTGTACAGTGATGTAAGGCAAGTGATAGGGAAGGAAGACAACCTGAAAGAGTTATTTTCTCTTTTTATTGTACATTGTTTATATATTGTGGGAAAAAATTGCCAAATTTCATCAAAATCAAAGGTCAGTTCCAAAAGTAGGTATAATTTCGACCCTTAAACTTCTACTTAGCTTTAGTTTTTAAAAACATATTTTCTGTATACATGCGTTCATTCTTTGTTATGTGCTTGCATTTCTTGAGAGATTCACTCCTTGGTACATATAAAACAAAGATTGATAAAAATGTTGATGAAATACCACTCAACATTGAATTTGGTATTCCAACTGCCATTTTATTATCCTTGTAGGGTATATAATAGAAACTGTAATCAATATTTTAATTTTTGTAGAATAATGTCAAATTCTGCTTTCCTTTTTCAAAAAGGGATCTTCTTAAAAGTGTGTTTACCTGAAACAAACTGGCATGGCTGAAAATTTATCATTGGTAAATGTGGGTTTACCCTTTCATGTTGATAAAAAACAGCCGAGGACTAGATGTGCCTGTCCTAGTCTTAAGATGGATCTTAAGATATACAAAGCTACGACAGGCCTAGCAAGTTAGTAGAGGAAACTATATGGTTTGGATAAAAACTGGCCACAGGCTGGAAACAGTTATCGTTGTGTATGTGTGTGTTTTTCAAAATAAATATATATATTTTTCATTGTAATATTTTTTTGTCCGATCCTAACCTAATTTTTTGTTTTTTGTATGAAATAAAGTGCATTGAGCAAAAAACAAAAAATGGTAATAAATACAATTATGGAATATTAGGAAAATTGTAGAGCACAAATAAAATTAAAAACACTAACACATTTATTCTTTGTTTTGTAATGTTATCTATATGTAGTATTGTGTAATATAGTGCTTACATTAATACACTTTTGGTTAATACTTTTAATACAAGCATGGTATTTACTTGGACAAGAGAAAATACTTGTCAATTTTAAATATGTAATAATGATTTTCTGGTTATTTAATTGTATTGCAAAATATTTTTATCCACTATGTGGGTGCACTATTGTAAAGAACTTGTTTGGGTCATAATCAATCACGTGGTTTAAATTAACCGGTCGTCATTTTGAAGCAATATTTGCTAGACCTTTTGTGAAGGTGCTGTGAATACATAGTTTTTTTTAGTGGAACTAAACAATAAGCTTTGTGCCCGATCTAAAAAAAATACTGACCCAAATTACTCTGGTTAACTATCACATTCATACATTACCATATGTTTTCACTAGAGCTGTCCAAAGTGAAGATGTCAACTGTAGTATATGAAAGAAAGTTTGCAAGTGAGGGTAAAATGTTGGAAGGAAAGGGGAAAATGGAGGCATTTTACTTAACTGACCTTAGGCTGGAAAGTGTTGATTATGATGATTATGTTTACATACTATGCTGAAACTATTTCTTTCTTGGCTGTGTAGTAAAGAAGCAACAAGAGTTATAAAAAAAGTATATCACTGGTATAGTAAAATGTAACCTGAGTCTATATATCATTCACTGTCACTTGGGCCTCAATTTTTGCAGCAGCGATTGTGCAAGCTCGCTAACACTTCCGATGTCAATAATCTTGCATGAAGACAGCAAGGAAGAATGAGCTAAAATGTATCTGAAATGGTTGAACTTGGATTCAAATAATTGTTAAATGGTGGATTATCAGTTGAGAAAATAGACAATATTTATCAATTATTTTGAAATATATTTGGTACTGCCTTGAAACAGCTTGACCTCCAGGCTAGTAAAACGCCCAAAATGGATCTGAACGGGAACATCAATCGGATTTGCTGACCAAAGTTTGCATGATAGTGTTATCAAATGTAGACTTAATTCTGGTGACAGGTGATCCCTATTAACTTGTGTGTGTTCTGTGATAACCCTTTCTGTTGCTAAACGAGAACATTGTCTAAAACTTGTATTCAGGATTTTTCCAGACCTAGAAGAGAGAAAACCCATTTTTTGCATGGCTATCCACATATGTTTACTAGTAGGTAGGGATCAGGGACATTGCAGGGGTAGGGGGTACAACAATGTTGGCAGATAAACTTTATAAGATGGTAATTTTGTGGAGGGTTGAGATCTTGAGTTGGGGAAATTCCATAATTACTCTGAACCACATTAATTTTGACTATGGAAATTCTTTACCGACTTGCACAGACAAACTTTAAATTTCCCAACTGGCATCCCTATCATACTCTTCGAAAGTTCCCATAACTCATCGAACATTGAAAGGAGGCACCTTCTATAGTAGTGTATAGAAAGCTTATTTAATCAAGTTTGCTAGTAGTGCTTGTCACTGCTTACTAATTCTAAGGCTACTACTGCACAATAGTAGCCTTATGAAGGTTAGGCTATGTTTTAAGTTGATAACAAGATAAAGTCTCTAGTTTTTACAGTCCAAAACTTATTTTTCCTTGACACCATGATGGTGAATGTTAAAACAAATATCACTTGTAGCTTGAAAAATCAATCACTAACACCTTTAAAAATACAGTTGCCTAAAACCTCGATTCAAGTCCTATCACCAAGCATTTCCCTAGTCACTTGAGAATTTTTCTAATTTCAAGACGTCTTGTATACTTATTGATGTGATCAAAACCTTTATTTGATGAAAGAATAACACAGTAAATTGGATAATGTTACATGTCATTCTTTAATTATTCCAAATATATTTTTTACTTTTGAATGTGTGACCAGTGGGGTGGAGGGACGATTCAAACAAGGTCATTTTGTAATTTAAAAAAACCTTGAACAAATATTTTAATAGTTAAAAAAATTGATAATACAATCATCAAAACAACCATATAGAAATCTTAAGGCTACTATTATTATTATATTATGTTTGTAAGGCAAGGTACTCACTCTAAATCATAAAGATATATATAAGGTGCGCCACATTTACAACCTCCAGTATCGGCAGAGAGCAACTTATTTCCTTCTAAACTTTCCAAAAAGTCACCTTTGTAATCAAAAGGTGCAGGCGCATGAAGAATATAGTGCCTTTTGCTCGGAGCTCACTGCTTAAGCTCAGTGGTTCACTGCTCTAAATGCCTTTTATTAAGTTTAAGTTTTCTACATTGCTGGCTTTGTATAGGATTGGTTTTGCAGCCTTATTTTTATTTTGTCTAACTTTTTATCCGAATTTTGTTTCCACACCTGTTAGGGGGTGTCAAAATTGAGCCCCACCTCGAGTATAAGCTGCCCTTACTACGCTACTGTGTCTGATTGATATAATATATGGCAATCTAGATGAATTAATATTTTGAGGTTAATATCCAATACTTAAATAAACAAATTATCAATGGGAAATCTCACGACTGTTTTTATAGAATTTCAATAACTCCTATTTTAAAATTATGTATTCAATTACAGTAGCCTCCTTGGCTTCTTTGGTGCTGACTGACAGCTGACTTCTGACAGATATGAAAAGTAACTAGACCAAATTATGTATCCCCACGCCAAATCATATAATCTGCAAAAACATGTGTTTAGTATCTGTCACTTCTGACAGTCAAACTTTAGGTCTATAAAGAGACCTATATAAAATTTATTTATTTTTTATTTATTGATGGCCTAGTATTAATTATTAATTTTTTCTAGAATATAAAATTTAAAAAAAATTAGCATTCAATCCCATATTAGTTTTTACTAAAATAAATAACTTTTAATAAAAAATAAAAAAATCCGATAATTTGTTATTAATAGTATCATTAACAAGATTATAAAATGTGAAAAATCTGAATGTCTAGTATTACATATAGGGGAAAAAAAGTCAAACTTTTTAACAGTATTACAACATATCAGTGACCTGGCGGTCTAGGGATAAGGTGTCAGACTTCTGTTCGGGGTTCAATCCTCAGTCTCGGCACAGATTTATCTGATTGCCAAACCCTTTCTTCACCTCTGACAAGACATGTATTTATCACAACTTGTCAATATTTGGAATGCCAGGCACAATCACCCTACCATTACACATTAGCGTGAGTGCGTATAACCTGAACTGGTAGTAAGAAGTTGTTATAGGAATAATATTACAACATATTAGAAAACAATCTAAAGTAGTTTAAAGTAAGGAGTGGTAATAAAGTTAAAACTCAGGAATAGCTATAACAAAATAAATAGCTTTTCAATTGAATGAATTAGATAGTTATAAAATTGGTATATGAATTAAGTGACTTTTAATATTTAAAAGATTGATTATAATGAGCTACAATATGTCATATATTCAAATTTTCCTTAAAGTGATATAACATCATCAACTGTATTAAAACATGGCTTGATGACACAAGTCTAAAATAAATATATAACATATCAAACTTTAGTAATAAAACTTTGATACAACAAATGAGGGACAAAAACAAAGTTTAAAGGTCTACAGTGTTGTAATTATGCCATAAAATTGAATTTGTGGGTTAGAACCTCCCAAAGAAGTTTAATAAAGTAAAGAAAATGTTATTGTTACAACATTTTTCAAGAATATAATAATTTTAATAGTGAGCTAGTTAAAATATTAATAAAGTTTTTTTATTTATTTTATATTGGTTTTGTGACTGGACATCCTTGATATGGAGATACTTAAAGACTTTAGTGTATTCATCTATTTAACAAATTAGCTTCGATAATAAGATAGATTTAAAACATGTGGACATAACAGTTGTGAAAATGTTTAAACCCTTTTTGGAATGAAAGTGCCTTTAATGTGTGTGTTGTGTAAGCTTGTATGAGGTTTTCACTAACCTGTACATAATAATATGGAGCATTGTCAAGCACAATGGTTTTCATTTCCTCGTGATAATCTCCTGTTGTCTTCTTTGATACAAACAATACCTGCCTAATGAGAATAATATATATATATATATTTCAACTGAATAAATGAGTCGAGTAGTTCCAAAACGTGTCTTCTTCCAAAAAAATATATCGAAAATTGAGATAGGTACACTACTGCAATCTATGATCAATTAAGCATCTCTTTTCATAAGTAATTTGTTCCCTGTTAAATCAATAGAATAAATATGGCTGTTGTTCCAAAATGTGTCTTATCCACCAAATGTTAGTTCCATAACTTGCCTTCTCTTTATGTTTCCAAAATAAGTCTTCTACAATGCTACCATGAGAGTTATTATGATGTTCCAAACCAAGTCTAATGCATGAAAGTTGCATCCAACACAACACTAAGGATGGGCTGTGAAATCACAACCTGCTCTTTTGTCACTGCTCCTCTGACGTCACATTCACAACCTATTCCTGCCTGACAGATGAGAGGAGCTGTACCTCGGCTCACTGTCCCAGACAACGCTGTAACAGGTCCAAAGTAACCTTGCTCCTCGTTTCTGGCACAGACAGCGCTATAACAGGTCCTGTGCAACCTTGTTCCTTTATGCTCCGGAGATTTTTGGAGAAGTCGTAAAGTGGAAAGGAGGTGGATGCTTTGTGTTCTTGTCACAGCACTGAGATCAGGTCTGGCACAACCTTACTTATCTATTATATAGGCCTAGCTTAGAGTTGGTTTGGGAAGTCACAGATGAGTTTCGAAGAGAAAATCTTTCTTAGTACAAAATATTATTTCCACAATACAAGCACAGTATGTGATGTATTCTCACAATCAATTGTTATGTTGATGATTAACATTGAAGGGGCCCACTTGGTGATCAAGGCAAGAATCAACAATCTACTGACTGATTTTATCTAGCCCACAAAATATTTAGCAAACAAAAATTTGTTCAACAAATGGACTTAATAGATAATTACTAATTGGGAATTGTAAAATTGAACTTTTTTTGCTCTACTTTTTTTCAAATTAGCCAAACTTTTTTTTAAAAACTATAAAGCCCACAATATCAAAAAGGTTGCCAGCCTCTGGTCTCTGGCTTCACTCTCGCACTAGAGTGGACTGCCGATGACAGTGAGATTGAGGTTTGACTCCGGTTGGGTGTACTGAGGGGAATTTTTCTTTAACGTTTTCAACTCTCATTTCAAACAAATGTGGGTGCACTTCCTCTAGAATCAACCATCTTCATCCCTAATACATTGGCGTAATTCGCATAAATGTGTAAAACCCGAACGGGCAATAGACGTGGTGCTAAAAAAAACTAGGCTGAGAGTAGGTACGAATACTGTCACTGTGACAAAAAGGAACAGGTCCAGTGGTGGAGCTGTAACAGATTGCTCCTGCTTCACTAAAGGAGCAGTTTTCCCCCATCCCTACAGTCTAACGCTTGTAAGACCCATAGAGCAAGCTAAGCGTACAATGCCGTTTTACTATTCTTTTCTCTCTTTACACTGCTGTTCTCCCCAAGATAAGAAGTACACGTGACTCAAGTCGGCCCGCTACATTGCTGATTTTTTTTTTCTTTCGTCTAATCGTTTGTGCTCTATTTGTGCTCATATGTGCCCGAACATGAACATTTGTGCTGTGAAACTAGCCAACTTAAAAAATATTTAATGTGGCGGGCCAAATTGAGCTCAGGCTAGCCCGCCACATGTTGAAAAACACAACATAACAAAATTTATTTAAGTCAATCCATTGTGCTCCGTTTGTGATCATTACAATACAAAGATCTGACATATCGTCATGATCCTGTCGAGTGCTTGTGGCCGGAAGACCCAAGGAGCTCGATGTTCTAGGTGGAGTCTGATCCACCATCTGGCTATCTCTTCTGCTTCCCTGTCCCTCGACCACTCTGCATTCCATACCCCCGGTTTACCCCCCTTACCCCGTTCCCTTTCCCGGAGAAAAATCACGCGGGCACCCTTGACCATCTTTCATTTGTTCAGTTAAGGACCTTGAATATTGAAACTTTGGGGAGTGAATCATGGTTCAACCGGAAGTTGGGGCTTGAGTTTGAATCCTGGTTGGGTTTACTTTGGATTATTTTCC
>CABFOV010006374.1:0-35172 GCA_902141375.1 Timema poppense | reverse complement strand
AAAAGGAGTGCAACAACTTTAACCTAGGGGCTGGGGATCTGTTCTCTCCTTCTCTGTGGCCTAGTGTAATTAAAAGCACACAGTTAGCAATACTCAAAGCAAACAATCATAATGAGAGTAAAATGAAGTGATACATTAATTAAGCGTCCATCAGATCTTGGTGAGAGGGAATCAGGTGGGTTGTCCAACTCACGTTGCAATTAAAACTATTTCTTAAAGCCTAGCTTATCTCACAAAATGCTGCTTGGAAACAAACGAGTCTTTCAACTTGAGAATTTATGCTCCAGAAATTATTTAGATGCGTAAACTCTGACTAACGTAGGGGAGATTATCTCGAACTATTAATACTTTGTCGCTACGTCATTGGTTTATTGCTAAGATATTTACACATATCTTTTGCTGTAAGCTGTGTTGCACCCAAAAATATTGTTAATGGAAATTTAAATAGTATTAAGTAAAACTAGCATTGAAGATGTGTCGAATTTATATGCTACATTCTAAGACCAGGCTTCAGACTTAAGCCTAATATTCAAAAGGTTTACCGTTACACACAAAATTAACAATTGAAAAAACATATACATAATATCTTCGATACCATTTGCATTATTTGAATCTCTTAATTACTATAAAACTGCTCCAAATGATTTATAAAAGCATTTAATATTAATAAATATTCTCGGCCTTCAGGGCTTAGGAGGCTGTGCAACCCCAAACCCGCTCTCTCCATCAAAATTTCATTCTTGCTACATCCTTGATTGAATGTCTACCCCCAAAGTAAATGGCTGGGTGCACCACTAATTAAGTAAATTATATGAAAATATATTTTATTTTACCTTTTCCTTTTAAGTCATCTTGAACTGGTGAAATCACACTTCTGACTTTTGAGATTCATTGATGTATAATTATATAAAATCACAATGACTAATAAGTCAATAATGTAAAACAAAAACTAGAAGAACACTATTAAAACTCCACTCTCCTTTCTACTAAAGAACACAAGAATTACCGTCAACTACGGTTAGATTAGCCTCGTCCCCCACCCCCCTCCCCCTCGTCACTTTCCCCACTCTATCAGTGCTGAAATGCCTAACTTTGAAAGTGTGGTTAAATGTGTTTGCTAAATGTATGATAATACATGTGACTAGAATACCTAAACATACATCAATATATCTAATTAGTGTATAATTTAAAGCTTGTTACGTATACTAACTGTTATTTTACAATTAATCGTATATATATATAATGTAATTTTACTTAAACTATACTAAATTAGCTTAATAGATAAATCTTGTGATATTGAATATTTTTTCAATAGTTGGTCACAATGCTTAGCTTGCTTCACATGAACAGCATGACCTGGGGTGTAAAAAGTGAGCTCATTGGCCAATTACTTATGGGCGAGTGGAAAGGAATGTGTTTGTTGCAGCCCCCTAGACATTGGGCAAGGTTATTAGAGCCTCCCTAGTTTGCCTTGCGTTTTTCAAGTAGCAATCCCTGGGTTTCCTAATGTGCTAAGTAGAACCTTTCGGAAGAAGAATGACTTAAAACACAGTATTCTTGGAATATGAACCAATATTAGTTTTAAAATTAATAATTAATTACATGTATATTTAATAATAATTTAAACACTAGTGTTTACACAGTTCACACACACACAGCATTGAATTAAACAAAAAACTAGTCCATATAATTATGGGTATGCAGCGCAGGACTAGCATACCCAGAAAATATGCCACTGCTGTGTTCTCATATAGTTAGGTTATCAAGATATTTTTTCTTAACCTTAAACCAGACAATAAAAGTTACTGAAGTCTCCTACCAACATTTATGATTGGGCTATTGTTGCATATGAATAATATGGCATGGAATTGAAATTACGTTTATTAATAAGTTAATTTATTGATACTTAATTGTGATTAAATGTTACGAATAACTCTTTCCCTATGNAATTTATTGATACTTAATTGTGATTAAATGTTACGAATAACTCTTTCCCTATGCTCAACTGAATCGGGGTGCCCGCCGAAGTGATTAAGTAACATCTTTAGGGATTGACTGCCTAAACGAACGTCGGAGTACACCTCCTGAGAAATCAACTGGCACCTTGGACCGCATGTGAACCAGCACGGGCTATTTTTCTGCAAGTTTCGGACATATCTTAGGTCACTAGGTGCCAGTGATTATCAGGTAGTGTAGAGTAATTAGGGGCGGATCCACAAAGGGATGGAGGTGAGGGTGAACCCCCCTCACTCTATGGTCAGAAGATGGACGAAAGAATTTGGAGCCAGCCTAAATAAACACATCTGAGCGGATCAATGGAGAAGGCGGCGTGAAAAGAGCCAGGTGAACGAACAAGCACTTATAATATAACAGTAAAATTCAGATTGAGGTATCGCAAAGATGTGTAACAGGTAATATCATCGTTGAATCGACTCCAAATATGGCTGAGTACAACTATGGTGTAAAGCATAACTATTGGCTTGGCTCTTCTGCATGTCCACGATATCATTTTAGACCTACAACAAGTAATTGAACCTTTGCCAAAACTAGCAAACACAAAATGGTCATTTAGCTTGCATTTAAGAAATACTATAATTAATGATTTATTTTATTCATATTTCAATTTATTTTTATCATGTTTTCAGGAGTCCAGAATGAATTTAAAATGACACCTTTGAGGGTTAACTTAAAAAAAACTACACTGCGTTTTAAAATGTTTTAGGATTGAAGTCAGCGCAGCCGAAGTGGGGAATTGGAGGCTCGTCATATGCTCAACCAATCCGTGAAGGGTAGTTGTCATAGCAACCTATGCATGTTGCCAGATGTATCGACAGTCACTGAGTATGCTTGCATAGTAGTAACGCGCAAACTCCCGCTATGTGACAACTATTCTCCCCAGCCTACCCACCACGCGGATCATAAAGCAGTTTAAATCGCATTTATAAACTGGGGGTTATTCCATATCCCCCGGTATGAATTCCCTCTCAAAATTACTCCCTGGATCCACCCCTGAACGTGATAGGGGTTATTGGTGCCTGAGACCACATTCGTGTGATTCTTGAACTTCTCGTAATGCGCATTATTTTCCACATTGTCAGAATCACTGGTATTCAGCAAATAATCCTTCACATGATGTTTACAAATGGTATTGCAACCAAATATATTTTGAGGTTGAATAACCAATAGACTAGACATTTTATGTTGCCCTATCATATTCGCTCATTTTGCTAACATACTAGTTCCTATATAACTTTTACAAACGATTTAAACTATGCACACATCTAACACATTAACAAACATGAGTTTCATCACTCTGTAAAATGGTGCAATTCAATTGTGTACACAACATCTGGTCTTTTATGACTAGAACAATGCACATATTAGAAACAATTAGTATATTCTTGGAAGACAATGATAACTAATTCATGTTGATAAAACTATAAACAAAGTGCTGTTACATCATTTCAAACACAATGCAATGCGATATGGAATTTAAGTACTTCAGTTTGCAGTAGCTGATTTCAGAATTCTACTTTAGCTATAAGATTTAGATCACTTTATTTTGTTGGTTAGGGTGCCTCAGAAGTGTATTGCTGTGAGAAAACTTATCTTGAACTATTACGTTGTTTAGCTACCCAACTTTAATATTTTAATAATTTAGCGATTTCACGCCCTTTTGAATATAAAAGTTATATGTCTAGTAACCTTTGAAATGATAGAGAGAGCCAGGATCTTTATGACGTGTCATGATTTTATTCTAATCCTAAATAGGATGGAGACATGCTCTGGGTCGCTTTGATTAAAAAATAATATGTCTGATGAAAACATTATTTTTCATGGTCTCTTAAATAATATATTTTTATCAAAAACATTTTTTTAAACAAATTATATGATATTTAAACCATTTATTCAAGACTACAGGTAACTTTTAGCCAACGTAGTGATATTTGAAAAAGTCAAATGAATATACGCTGGACGGGTAATGAGACGCATTGCAAGAAAAAATATCCATAGTAATATTTTTAAAGCATACCTATTAATACTTTTCAGATAATTTTTTGACAATCTTAAAGATATTTGAATATCTTACAATATGTCACGTTGCTTAGGACATAAACATCCTAGTTCGACTAATAACTACTGCTGATTAAATTAAGAAAAGTCATACGTTGCAATTGATACATATGTGATTTTAATTCTTTTTTTTTAGCTTCTGTTTGGCTACACTTTAGATACTAGAAGTGTTAAAACTCGACTAATCAAAGATTGAATATAGAATTTCATGGCTAGGAATGGCATAAATTACGATAAAGAGAGAGGCGATCATAAATTATTAGAGACGAGTTTTCGCGATTGAATTGATATCGATGTTTAAGACCCAAACGTACTCGTGCTCGTGGTATCGCGGTTAAGAGTGTTTCTAATCAAGTCGATATCAAACTACAGTTTAGTAACGCTTTCCTAACACCAAACTATGTTACTCTGTTTCAACCAATGAGCTTAGGACTGTGCACCTATTTTAAAACGGCATAACCCTTCATAATATATTTTAACGAGAACAGTTTCGTTGTGGATGGACAGGTCCGCCCTTAGAGGTGTGCAAACGGTGCGGCCACACAGGGCCCCACGATTCGGGGGACTATATAGTAAATATTATAGGAGTAAAAATAAAAACATAATCACTTGGTTTGATTTACATAACGAGTGAAGCGAGTTCTCCGTTTTAACTCCACCGATTAGCATTTGTCTGTGTGTCTGTGGTGGATATGTCTCACGATAACTTTTGAACGCATTAACCGATTTAATGCAAACTTGGTACATTTGTTCTTTGTACCCATAGACAGATCAAGTTCGTTGGGGAAGAAAAATAACTAAGCAATGGGGATGCATCAAGCATTACATGTATATGTATTAAAACATGGCTTCTGGCATTAAGGGTTACATGTATCTACCTTTTAGGACATTTCTCGAAAATAATTGGCACTACGGGGAAAAATTCTCTAATAACATTAAAAAGAAAATTAAAATTTGCGGGTTTGGGGGGTGAGGCAAATAGCCGGGGACCCCACAAACGAAGTTAGCTCCGGACCCCACGTTTGCTAAGGGTGGACCTGTGTAAGGAGATGGACGTTTATTTAGATCCAGATTTTGGACATCCTTTATTAGAGCCTAGTTAGAACAAATAATTAGAGCTTATTACTGATATGTAAAACTAAAGAATAAAGTTGGCACACCGTAGCATTCAATACTACTTGTATCAATTAACCTCTATATATTGGTTTATGATTTTTTTTTTTTAAAGAAGAAAATGGTATGTTTCTGTCAATTAAATATTTATTACTTGTTTCAGTGGATTGATGGTCTAAGGCATCATTCTCGTATTTGAATAGATTTCTGATGACAGGAAGATTGGGGTTCGAATCCTGGTTGGGTCTATTGAGGGTGGTTTTCCCTAAATGGTTTACCACTATACTTCCACATAAATATGGGTATATTACCTCTAAAATGCTTCCTTCCTCATACCGCTCCATTAGAATAATATTTATCATTATACGTGCACACATACTTAATGGGTTTTGTAGAATTCTCGTGAATTTTCTAACTTAAATAGTAAACACAATAAAATATTTTAATAACAGTTAAATAGAAGTAGACAGATCAAGACAGTTAAAGCTTATATATATAGTAAAAAGGCAAAAAACCCTCACTCACTCCCTCACACTATCACTATCGTATTTCCCCAACTCCTGGGTCTATAAACTTGAAATTTCACGTGAATGTTTCGTTTAGGCTCCAAGCAAGAGACAAGACGGGGTTCTGCGAGATTTTACCTCTAAGGGGTGAAAAAAGGGGGCTGAATGTTTACAATGAATTCACTGATGTGGGTATATTTTTAACCAGTGGACATAGACCCTCAAAATTTAAAATGAAAGCTACTTTATAAAATTGGATTATACATTTTTGATAATTTTTTGAATTTCATCCCCTAAGAGGGTGGGCAGGGGCAGAAAGGTGTGCGACTCACTGACTAACTCATTACCGTATTTCCCCAACACCTGAGGCTGTACACTTTAAATTTCTCTTGGTAGGATCTAGGTGGATTGCCCCATATAACCCAACAGAATGTAAAAATGGAAAAGTTCAAAATGGGGGTTAGGAAATGTGTAAACGGGCCTATAAATAAATAAAATCGTTTTAGATGAGGTATAAAATTTAAATTTCTACTTTTCGTTGATGAAGAAAGGTGGAAGAAAGCTGAAATTCAGTAAGCCGATAAAAATACCACTCCAAATAAATATTAAGGGCTGAATATGTTAAAATTGTAATTGAAATTCGGTAAACAGTGGAAGGGGGGCCTTAACAGAAAAAAAACCACTTTTAAGTGTGGTAGAAAATTTAAATTTTGCAGACAGGTAGAAGGACAGCTCCAGATAATCTAATTCCTCTTAAAACTAGAATTTTTTGAACTAGAAGCTGTTTAATTGGAAAGGATGGGGAAGGGTTACAATACCCAAAACTAATGTCAGCAACTATTTTTCCGTTTGGTTTAAAACTGTATCCGTCAAGAAGTTATAAAAAACACTCCAAACAGCCATCAAAGACTTAAGATTTTTAATGAGTAAAATAGATAAGAGTGGTTGGAGAAGTAGGAGGAAGGTTAAGTTAAAAAAACTTTTAGGTAAAGCAGAAAATTTAAATTTGCCAGGAATTTACAAGGATTAATCCAGTAACAAATCAAAATCACTATTTAGAAAAGGAGCTAGTGAGATGGGAAATTTTTAAAAATTCCCAAAATTAAAATAACGAAATTTTCAGGTGTGTTTAAGAATTACCCCAAATAACTATTAAGATTTGATCGTTAAAATTAAAAATTAAAAAGCAGTAAATGTGGAAGAGGGGCTCCCTCAAGATTCTTAAAACTTATGTAAAAAACACTTTTTAATATGATTTAAAATATAAATTTGACATATAATTCAATACACGTTCTTGTAGGGGGGAATTACCTCTGAACATATCGAATCTTAAAATTTAAGTCCTCGAAATGGAAATCTATACAACTATTATAAAACACTAATTTTCAGTGTGGTTTTCCCCCTTTTAAATTTTTTACCCTTTTTTTATCTTTATTTGATTTTCTTTCTTTTTTTTCTTTTTACCATTTCTACTCTTTTTCCTTATAGCGGTTTTTATCCTTTTAATCCGTTTTTCCCTTATTACTAACTTTTTTTAAAAAAAAGATCTAGTTAGATTTAAGTTTTCCTCTTTTTTCTCTTTTTAAAATTTTTTCCCTAAAATATTTCTCCCTGAAAAAGCCGGATTTTTCATGTAAAAAGTTTTTTAAAAGTAATATCCTCCGTTGCGGCGCGATTTTATAGATTGTGCGGCTGTTTTACGTAAGGTCGAAGACAACTGCAATCGGAAAGGGCATCGTGAGTCAAAGACTCGTTTCTTTATTGAAAACTCACCTAGTGGTCCAATTTACATTCTATATAATATAGGTGACCTGGCGGTCTAGGGGTAAGGTGTCAGACTTCTGTGCTGGCGGCCGGGGTTCAATCCTCGGTCCCGGCACAGATTTATCTGATTACCAAACCCTTCCTTCACCTCTGACAAGACATCTTGTGAATGTGAGGAATGCCAGGCCTCCACCGTGGTTCGGATTCCACGTTAAACTGTAGGTCCTCCATTTCATCTCACAATCACCCTACCATAACACATTAGCGTAAGTGCGTATAACCCAAACGGGTAGTAAGACGCGGTGCTGCTAATAATAATAATAATAATAATATATAATATAACAAAAGAAGTTGAACTCCTCTATGGGGTGATAAAGATGCTCTTAAATAATCCCAAGAAAGTGCGTGATAGTCTGTGTTGTTTATAAGAATGTTTGTATCAAAATGGTGACTTGTCAGAAACGTGGCCCCATGGGGAAGTGTGTGGTGATATTAGTTCCTAAAGCTAAATATATTTATCTAATTGGAATTAACAGACAATTGATAGAAGTACAGTATATTGTTATAGCTTAGTTACTGTTCATCATGGAAGAAAATGGTGAAGAGAATTAATTCAGGATGAACATCGCAAACGTTGAACAATAGGTGTGACACACCACAAGTTGAGGAAAAGATTTTAGATAATCAATGAGAAAGCTTAAGAGAAATTGACTCCGAAATTAGCGTGGGATGGTCCACAAATATATCCGCGAAGAACTGGGACTTAGTCATGTTTGTGCTCAGTGTGTTCTGAAAAGTTTCGTTAACTAACACCAAAATTAGCATTTCTGGGTTTCCCGGTCGCTTCTTAAACGATTTAACAGAGTAACATTTTATAAAACATTCTAACTGAATCTTTCGTAAAGAGTAGATGAATATAATATATTATTATTATTTAGCACCGCGTCTTACTACCTGTTCGGGTTATACGCTTTTAAGTACTAATTACGCTAATTATTATATAATATTATTATGCTAGATATTTCACACGTTGTAGATTTTAATAAAAGCCCGACTATTACGTTATATGCACGATAATTCCCGACACGTGAAATTTATAACACTGATTAAGATGTTATCGACTCTACCTACACGGCTCCTCGCCAGGAAGGAAAGAGAAGAGATGCGTACCCTGAAGGGGTATATCACGTGACATTTCCTTCTCGAAGCTTCCTAAAAGAAAAAAGGTGTGGTCATCCAGGTGCGTTTCTGTTCACAAAACTGCGTTATATTTTTAAACCGAGACGTTGGAGGATGTCCCCATACCTTGCAACTTAACGGCTCAAAACAAATAAATCTTACTACCCGCTCGCATTTATAATATCTTAATTTTGAATATAGACGTGAATAATAAATTATTTAGATGCATAATTCCATATCATTACAACACCCATAAATACTAGAGTTGGGTCGAAGTCAATATTTTAAGGTCGGTGACCTGGCGGTCTAGGGGTAAGGTGTCAAACTTTTATGCTGGCGGCTGGGGTTCAATCCTCGGTCCCGGCAAAGATTTATCTGATTACCAATCCCTTCCTTCACCTCTGACAAGACATCTTGTGAATGTGAGGAATGCCAGGCCTCCACCGTGGTTCGGATTCCACGTTAAACTGTAGGTCCTTCATTTCATCTCACAATCACCCTACCATTACACATTAGCGTAAGTGCGTATAGCCCGAACGGGTAGTAAGACGCGGTGCTAATAATAATAATAATAATAATAATATTTTAAGAATCCGAATATTCATTTAACATTATAATTCCGAATATCAAATTAGAATCCAAATCCTGGGAATAATTATGAGCCTAAGAGGAAATATAAATATAAATAAATACATAAATAAATAATATAAAATAGAAATAGCAACTTAAAGTAAAAATAAAAATCTTATCAATTTATTATAACATTCATACATTCAGTTAAGTGTTAAATCAATGGTTTGAAGCCTAGTTGTTGAGTTTGTTCTATAATGTTGTTGGTTTTGGACCATCAGTAGGCAGTATTAGAGATTTAAAGCAAATTTCAATTGAAAGATTTATTTTTTTCTTAAGAATTTGAGTCTCAAATACGATATTTTCTCGAATCCTCAAATCTCGAATATCCTTAAGGACTCGCAGGGTGCGAGGGTTGGAAGATTTGAGGATCCCATCCCTAAAATATACATTTCGACAATATATGTCTCGCAAATATTCTACTAACTTATTTTTAACACAATAATATGTAATTTTATATTACTAAAAGCGTGGAGGTCTACAAATATCTCAGAGGTAGTCCCCGCATTTAAAAAGGTGCACGTGGAGATTATGTTAGTAAATAACTGTAGTAGAGGATTATAAAATAATTAATAACTACTTGTAAAATAACTTTTTAATTCACTTTATCCAGTAAACCTAAGTTTCTGATCATCCCTCTTATATACACCGGTTAAGTCACGTAGCACTTTACGTTACCACTTGAGATAGATAGTTTTTTGATAACAAAACAAAAATCTTATCACATCAAACACAGATTTTAGTGCGTGTTTGTGATTGAAATCTAATTTTTTTTAGCACCGTTTCCTACAACCCGTTTGGGTTATACACCTATGTACTAATTTCTCTAATGGGATAGGAATGAGGAAGGTTGAGTTTAGAGAAAGTATACCC
Organism: Timema poppense; assembly: GCA_902141375.1. Lineage (NCBI taxonomy): Eukaryota > Metazoa > Arthropoda > Insecta > Phasmatodea > Timematidae > Timema > Timema poppense. The sequence goes on along the minus strand of CABFOV010006374.1, from coordinate 25,033 downwards.
AAATTTGCATGGAGGAAGAGTAGAAAACCATTTAGGGAAAACTATCGTCAATTAATACACCTGACTGGAATTTAACCCCGCTCTCTCCGTTATCGGCAGTCTAATATATTGTGAGAGGGATGTCTTAGACCATGCGGACACTAAAGTGGATGCGCAATCTAATTACTTTCCGCTAATATTTATTATTATTATTTACACCGCGTCTTACTACCCTTTCGGATTATACGCTTTAAGTACTAATTACGCTAATGGATTAAGAATTGGGAAGGTTGAAATAGAGGAAGTGAACCCGCATTTGCGTGGAAGAAGAGTGGAAAATTATTTAAGAAAAACCACCCCCAGTTCACCCGACCGAGACTCGAACCTCGATCTCCCCGTCCTCAGCAGTCTAGCTCAACACGTTTCCGCTAAAACATCACTCAGTAGTTTGAACTGCCGATGACGATAAAGTTTGAACTCGAATCCCGGAATCGTGTGAACTGAGGGTGTTTTTTTTCCTAAATGGGTTCTTCCTATCCCTTCACGCAAATTTAGATAAGTTTTCTCTAAAATATCACCTTCCTCAACCCTATTTTATCAATGTGATTAATGTATACGTATAGCCTTAACATATACTGAGATTTGGTGACAAAAATAATAATCTCTGTTTTATGGAAAACTTAGTGTGGGGTACGGTAAATGATGAAGTCTGTAAAGAACTTCCCAAAAGTGGGGTGGGACGCTACTGGACGTTCATCATCCGTGTGTATGTCGAGTAACAAATCATCGTGGGTCGCATCCTTTACACCCTTGGCAAGTAACATTCAGGCAATGCACTCGCAGACAAAATTAATCAAGATATTATTCTCGCATGTACACGAAGAAAAGATCATGTAGTTTGCTAATGATAAATAGTAACAATGGTAAACTTATTATCTGGCCTCGAACTCTAAGTAGTTTTCAAAATGAGCTTTGTCAATTTTGTTTATTTACGTAGGTGTCTATGTATGGATCTGTTTATATATATATATATATATGTATGTGTATAGATATTATGTATGTAGAATGTATGTAAGGTGTAATGTATGTATATATAACACATAAATGTATGTTTGTATTTATGTATGATATGTATGTTAAGTATGTATGCATGTATGTATAGAAGCAAGCATGTGTGAAAATATGTATGTGCACATATGTTTGTATCCATACATGTGCGTGTATGTATAGTGGATAGCAATAGGATTCAGATATGAATAACCTTCCAAAAAGCTGGCTGATAAAGGTAATCCATAATCCACGTAACGCTTTTTTCTTACATATTGTTTCCCTCCCGCCACCATTTAACAGCAAGTAGACATTCAGTCTGACCCCCCTTTCCCCTATAGCCCAAGCTACGTAACGTTTCACATCACGAGTGAATGTCATTATTTCATATGGGGAGCTTTTGTGACACTAATAGAGGGACTCAGATTTAATACTACGTTCAAAATAGCAAATTATTTATAAGTATGTTCATTAGGCTGGATACACGCTGCATCGAACATTATCTCTTAGCACACGATGGAACAAATATGTTTTTGTGTCATGGAACAAAGTTGTGTGAAGATATAAGGGACATGGTGTATCAAAACACGATGAAACATTTTCCACTCTCATACTTGAGAGGAGTGTGTGGTAAAAAGAACCAACTGTTAGAGGAAATGATTGTAAGAAAAATTGATATTCTGTGTGTATGTGAAACCAAGCGGAACGGTAAAGATGTTTTGATGACGAGTGATGGTAGCCTGACAGTGTGGTCAGGTGTGGATGAATGGGTAAGGGGAAGTCAAGGAGTAAGTATAATCCTAAGCCCAAAAGCCAAGTTGTTTGTGAGAAGGTATACGTTGGTGTCATCTAGACTTCTATGGGTACATAGGATATGAAAATAGACATTCGTAGAATTATGTTGGTTTCTGGTTATGCTCCGGTGGAAGGTGAAGACGAGAATGTGAGAGTGGAATTTTGGAATGAGATCAATGAAGTATTGTATGCATGTGAACCGGGTGAAATAATTATCTTGTTAGAGAGATGAATGGGTGGGTGATTAAAAAAAAATCAAAGAGAGGGTTAGTAATGAATGGGTAGGCGAAAATGGTAATAAATTAGTGAGTCTGTGTTTAGAAAAAGTTTATTTGTGTCAAATAAAATGGTTTAATCACAAATATATTCACTTGTGTATGATGATATACCTAGAATATTAGTAAATAATACTTGGGTTGTGCTTGGAGCTGAACGTGGAATGCATCACTTCCTAGTGATCTCAATAGTTGAATTAGGTATACATTTTGTGAGTAAACAGCGTAAGAGTATTAAGAAAGTAAGAGTGAAAGTGGAAAAGTTGCTTGATAAAAGCGTGAGAGTGCAATATTAAAGATTGATGGGCAAAAATTTAATTCATAAGATGAATGGAATGTCGAAATAAATGCTAATAATATAGAAAGTGCTTGTAACAGAATAAAAGATGCTGTAGTCCAGTGCGCGAAGAAGTGTGTGGATCTGCGGTGACGGGAAACTTAAAAAAAGATGAATGGTGGAATTAACAGTTGAAAGAAGCTGTGTGAGAAAAGAAAGAAGCAATTAAACGAGTTATTGCTGTGAAGAGCGAAACAAAATGAAATAGGTTCTGGGATGTATACAAAGAGAAAAAGCTGAATGCATAGAAAATAGTAAAACAAGTAAAGTACAAATGGGATTAACAGAAGGAGAAAGAATGGAGAATGATTTTGATGGACATAAGAAGCTGTTCTGAAAGTGGGTAAAGAGAACGAGGCAAGTAGTGCATTGAAAGACCTATTGCATTCATAATGAACGTGGTGAGATTATCTGGGATGAAAACATTATAAGAGAGTGATTTAGGTAATATTTAAGCTATTATATAACGAGTACATAGAGAAAGTATCAGAACAGAGGGAAAATGCTATTATGGGTGAAATAATTAACGAGTTTGAGCTGTTAAAGGCTATAAAAGTACTAAATAATAGCAAAGCTGCGGGCGTAAATGGGATCACAAGTGAAATGCTTAAGTGTGGGCGCATAGTAGGCTACAACTTGCCAGATTGTGTGAGTGGTTCACTGTGTGTGCTGGGATTTCTAGTGTTCCTAATTACTGGAAAAATGCTGTCATTGTTCTTTTGTATGAAGGGAAAAGGCAGTAAAAGTGAATGTAAGAATGATTATAAGGCAATTAGTTTGTTGAGTGTTCCAAGAGAGTTTTTTGGAAAATTTTAATTGAGAGGGTGCGTGAAAAACTGCACACAAGATTTGGTTTGTGCAATGTGGTTTCATGCCAGATATAGGTTGAATGGACCAGATATTTGCATTGCAACAAGTGATTGAATAATGTATGGCAGTAAGGAATAAAGTTGATTGTGCATTTGTTGGTCTGGATAAAGCGTACGATCAGACCAAATAAGTATGTTTTGTAAAATTCTGAGACAGAATGGTGTGGATCAATGGTTAATAAATGCAGTTATGGATGTGTATGATGGAAGCAAAGGGTGAGCTAGGTTGGATGGAACTTTGAGGGAATGGTTTGGCATTGAACAGGATGTTAGACAAGGTTGTTATGTCTCCATTGTTGTTATAATGTATTCATGGATAAATTTTAGGGATGCTTGTGAGGACGTGGTTGGTGTACAAATGGATAATGTGAATGTGAGTGTGCTGCTATATGCAGGTGATGCCGTATTAATGGCTAAGAATGAAAATTACTTGCTGAATGCATTACATTGTTTGAATGTAACAACAGGCAGAATGGATCTTCGTATAAATGTCTCCAAAACTAAGGTATTAGTTTTTGATGAGGGTGTATCAGGAAATGATTGTCAGCTTAGTATAAATGGAAAACTGTTAGAACAAGTGAATGATTTTGGGTATCTGAGTAGAATGTTCTTTAAACATGGAAGGATAGATGGTGAACTCGACAAACGGGTGAATGCATCTCAAAGAGTAGTTGGATGTATGTAGGCTATTATAAAGAATGAAGTAGTATTGAAGGAGGAAAAGATGGCTTTATATAAAAGTAAGTTGACGCCAGCATTGTTTTATAGATGTGAAGCGTGTGTGGGTTCCACAGGAGAATCACACGAGCAAGGTGAATGTGGTTGGAATAAAATATCTAAGAAATGTATATGATTTAGGGTATCTGAGTAGAATGTTCTGTAAACATGGAAGGATAAATGGTGAAATAGACAAACGGGTGAATGCATCTCAAAGAGTAGTTGGATGTATGTGGGCTATTATAAAGAATGAAGTAGTATTGAAGGAGGCAAAGATGGCTTTATATAAAAGTATGTTGACGCCAGCATTGTTTTATAGATGTGAAGCGTGTGTGGGTTCCACAGGAAAATCACACGAGCAATGTGAATGTGGTTGGAATAAAATATCTAAGAAATGTATATGTAAAAACTTGTATGGACAGAGTCAGTAAATAAATGGGTGCTGAAGGAGTGAAGTTTGAAAGGGAATCTCATAGGTAAATGTGAAAGAAGCGTCTTGCGTTGGATGAGGATGAGTGTGGGTCAAGTAACGAAGACAATATATGAAGATAGAGTATGTGGATCATGTAAGACGTGGCTTTATGTTGTAGATGAATGTGTGAAAAAGAGAAACATTAAGAGTTTTAAGAATAAAAGCTCGTGTATGGATTGATTTATGGATTTTCTTAAAGCTAAGGGAGTATGCAAGGATAGAGAAGTGTGGAGAACGTTAGTGAGGATGGATTAAGTACGGAGCTGTATTTTGAGTTATATTCACAGTCTCTTGCCTACCCCGTATAAGCGAACGGTGTGATTAGGTATGTATGTAAACTTTCTGTATTCATCAAGATGTAGGAAAGTGATTAAGACGACGCTTTGTTTTTGTGGTAGTCCTTTAGATTAAAAAACTTGGCAGTAGGTAGCCTACTTCCTTTCCCTTCCACTTTAAAAAAAGACATGCTGTTATTACTAAAACTAACGTCAACAACAAACTAGCCTTTTAACAATGTTGCCAATTTAGCGACTTTGTCGCTAGACCTAATGACTTTTACTAGTCTGATATGATTTATTTTCATTTTTAGCACCTAGCGACTAAGCTGGCGACTGGCAACGTTCCTTAATTTCCTATCAAGTTTATGTTCCTTATTTTAAATTTTAATACTATAGGATTTTGATTTTTGAGCTACCGTACTGTAAGAAGGCATAATTCATTGCTTCGGTCTACAGAAGGACCCTAAACTATCTATATGTCATTCACAAATCACGATGACATCGTTCCGGGTCCGGAGATCACCTCAGTCCACTGATCCATCTTACATTAATTTCAGATTAATCTATGCAATTTTGGTTGGGCGACAAATCTGACAACTTTTAATTTTTTGCTTAACGACACTAGCGAATTTCTGGTACTAATCTATCGACAACACTTATATGGTCTTTGGAAACACTGCCTTTTAACCAAACCAATCCATGCTCCAGCTCAACAATCTGCATTGGCAAGGATAATTATAATAAACAAAATGGTGACGCATGCGCAATACAAAATGTTCCATCAAAATGGGAACGAGGAAGACGGTGGATTTGTGTAAACGTGTGCTATAATGTGTTACAAACTTTGTTCGATCGTGTTTCATGCAGTGTGTGCCCATTTCATTTGGTAACAATCAATCAACAAAGCTCCACACATGATAACACAAACATGTGTCTTTCCATCGTGTGTTAACACATAATATTCGATGCAGTGTGCGTCTAGCCTTAAGAATGAGAACATGAACAATAATATTTTTCCAACATTGGTGTTTAAATATAGATATGTATTGCGTAGTACTGTAATACACCCTACCTCTCCCCCATGTAGTACCATGTAAATTTAGAACCCCCCGGTACCCCCTTTCCCAACAACGTTAAGTAGGTTCATCGACGAACTATAAGGTTCTTCCTAACATAACATAACATAACATAACATAACATAACATAACATAACATAACATAACATAACATAACATAACATAACATATATGTGTATGTTTGTATAGTTCGAGATAAATATAAAATAAATAACTTTTATAACAGTTATAAAAGTTACTAAAACCATTTTCTTATAGTTATACTTCAAGTTATGGGGGTCTGTAACTACCTATTTCCAAAAATCACTTACAGTGAATTTTCAAAATCGAGTTATAGTTCATCCGTATTCAGTATATGATTTTCTATGAGAAAAAACATTTAGTTCGTTCCAAAACATTATATAAACCCAAAAAAGACTTATTTAAAAGTCGTGTTTATTTTCAGAAAGTATTTTGTCCAAGCTACTGAAAGGAAAGATGGCGGACACCAGACATGCAAGACTTTTGAAACACAATGTATCTTGTCCAACCTAATTTCATTGCGAAATCCATCATTTTTTGTTTTCAAAACCATCTCTTGCCCTTAGACTCTAACGATGTAACCATGTATAAAATAGAGAAAAACTACCAATAAAAATTTGTTTTACTCCTTAAGGCTCTAAAATAAGTTTAGTGGCAGCCCTGACAAACAGTTGGTAATAAAAATATACAAGTTTTGAAGGTAGGCTGTTTTGATATATTTGCTGTAACGTGCAGGGTTTCGAAGTTATTCTTATGTTATTTTAAGGCATATTAATTACTTTTTCGTCTTTTAAAATACAATAATGCTTTTTTTTAAAGAGAACATTCTGTTTAAGTGTTTTGTTTAGTATTGTTAGTTAATAATGCCAGAAAATCAGTCTAGTGACTAACAGGTTCATAGGACAATTATCGTTCCATGTCCAAAATGAAAAGGTAGGAAAAAGACTAGAAATGTTGACATGTGGGAAAAGACTGTGAAAAAAGAAAACTATATGCATCAATTGCTTTACCACGACTTCCTGAATGTCAACAAGTTGGTGGCGCACTAAAATATGATTAAATTTCTTTAAACGATATTTGTAGATTTCATCAAGCATTTTATTCTGAGAAGAAGAAAGAGGTCCGGGATAATTCGGTTCTCTAATATACCACTAGTCAAACTCCTAAAATAAATAAAGCAAGCAATAACCGGAAACAAATTACGGAAATATGGACTCGCTATTTCATTCCAAAATCAAAAGACGGGCAGATAACTCGAACCCAAATTTGTAAGAAAGCATTTAGTAGTATATTGGGTATTGGTGAAAAATGAGTACAATGAGTTTGCAGAAGACATTTTTTCAGTGGAAAACTAGAAACTGAAAATAGAGGTGGAGACCACAAATCCCACCCCCATGAAGCTAAAAGGGGGGCTGTTAAATCTTTCATAGAGACTCTTGTTCCTCTAGAGAAACATTAGTGCTGAGCTGCAAAGGTTATGAGGCAGTATTTACCTTGCTATCTATCAATAGCGAAGCTTCATGAAACGTACTATAAGAATGCAGAAAAATATCTCGAAGTGTCCTACTTTTACCTTTACCATTTTTTATCTCTGAGTATAATCTAAGCTTTGGTTCCCCAGCAGTATTTCAAGTGCATACAATTTGAGTTAAAATTGAAAGCAGGTGACAAGACTTGTGAAACAGATTTCCTATTGCACAAGAAGAGAAGTGATACAATCTTACCTTGTTAATACCGAAGAATGAGGGGAAGATCATGCTTACGTTTGATTGTCAGAATAATAAAATTTTGCCGCGAATTTCAGATCAAACTGCCTACTATTGTAGACAATAATATATTTACAATTTCACCATCTGTGACGGAACCTCCACAAATAAACAACCCAAAACAAATTGCATCTGCGGTATTCCATCGCTTGCAGAACACATACTATCAATATATTCCTACCGTTAGGCTCTTTGATGATGGGTGTGGAGGACAGAATAGGAATTCAACAGTTATTTGAATGTTAATTTATTGGCTGGCCAATTTGTCTTCGTCTAATATAAACGAAATTCACATTTCCCCCTCCCCCTGTACCGGGACACTCTTACATTCCTCCTGATCGTGTTTTTGGAAGGATTGAAATAGAACTTAAAGACCACGACACTATAGTGAAACCAGAAGACTACTTAGATATTTTTGAAAAGCATGGAACTATTATGAAATTGGTTCGTTCCATGTATGATTGGAAAAAAGTGTCGCAGGAGAACTTGAAAAATCCACAGAAGTGGCACTTTAAGTTTTCTTCTTCCAAAAGATTTTTAATTTCCTGAGTACGGACTCCAAATGATTCAATTCTAGTTCAGGGTGAACCATGGTACAATATTAATACTGGTGTATAAATACATTTTTGAAACCTAAAGTGAAAGAAACTCACTTAAACTTACCCCTGATTGAGGCAGGTGTTCCAATAAAACACCAAAAGATCGCGAATGTAAAGAAACTGTTAGCTTTGCATTTCTGTGAAGGCTGGGAGATGATAGCATATCTCAAGTTTTACCTTGAAATTGTTCACCGAAGAGAAAACACAGATGAACGATCGGAAGATGAACTTGAAGGTGGCATGATGGAAGATGCAGAGGAATTTTAAGCTTAAAGAGGTCTTTACTAATATTGTATTCCCATTTTTTGGTAAACTTTGTTAATGTAAGATTGAAACATGATGTTATGTTTTACATAAATAGCTGAACTGCGTTATGTGATATTATGACTTGAAATTTTGTTTTCATTTTGAACTAAATGAATTTTATGGTTTCTCTTATACCGGTAAAGTTTCTAATTTTTTTCAATAATATATTTGAATAATACACCTATTGTGTTTACTAATGTTCCTTATTGTTAATGTTCTCCAGTAATGTTTTTTTAATTGTTTTTCTAATAATATTACATAATGCATATTTATATCTTTCATTTTATAACCAAACTGTCTCTCGTCCTATGTTTTTTTTTCCAAAACGACTCTTGTCCCAACTGATATAATTAATAATTCATTAAAGGTGAGTAATACATATAAGATAATTGAGTCTAGGACTCTTGACAACATAAATAAATAGGTATGTTAAAAAACCTTTACAATTATTTTACCATTAATATGTCTAAACGTTTTTCTCGATTTACCGAAAAATTTACCTGATGGACAAGATACATTTAGGAAATAGTCTCCTCTTCATGTATGTGTGTATGTACATTTGTATAGTCCGAGTTTTATATATATATATAGGAAATAACTTTTATAAAAGTTATTAATATTTTCATATATATATAATTCAAGTTTTTGGATCTGTAACTACCACTTTTACCCACTTTGGTGACCGCATGGACTAAGGCGCTACTATTGCAGTAGACTATACTGTCAATAATGGGTAAATCGGGGTTCTAATATCGACCGGATGTACTGAAATTTGTTTTCCAAAATAGTTTTCTACTCTCCCTCCACAAAAATTCGTGTACACTTCCTAGATATATAACCTTCATAATCCCTAAAACTATTAGTTCTAGTTTGCACATAAGCGTATAACCCAAACGGGTAGTAAGATGCTGTGCTTAAAAAAAAGTTCCTTTTGATAGATATGGTGGACTTAATATATCAATACCTATAACATTTTTGTCAGCATAAAAATATATTTGTATCTTCAAAAAGTTTCTTTCTACCAGAATCCTTCCAATTTTTTTTACGAATGTACAGAACATATCTGACTGATAGAAAAAGTTTCTAACTCTACTCTCACGTATCACGCATCAATTCGTGTGATCTTCAGCTATCACTTTTAATATATACTATAAATACTTATACAATAACATTAGCAATATTGTAAAATATGATGATTGCTGACCGTATTAACATAAATAAGTTTGTATTATCTAAAAGAGGCTCCAAACGTCCATTCGTAAATAAATCAAGGTATAAAGGTAGGTGTATATGTGTAGGCCCACGAATATACGTGTATGTACAGAACGTGTATGGGAACTTACTATGGTATACATTTCTGCATACATCTACCTGTTAGACTGGTTTTGTTCAGATTTTTTATTTTAAAATATTTATAGAAAGCCTTAGTTAAGGATGAAAACAATTTAAGAAACCTAAAAATAAATAAAGCTACTTCATCTAAAGCAATATACCATGTAAAATATATATGTTTGAAAACGGTGATAGGCCACGCCAACTAGATTGATAGAAGTAAAACATTATAAAACAATTTTTTTTAAGAAGGTCACCCCAAATAGCTTTGGCGGAATTCACTTTTCAAAAACTCTTTATGAGAGGATTACTCCAAATAGCTTTGACTTGGAGCGCAAATAGCCCCATTTTCCCCAGGATTTATAAATATACCTGATGGTTGACCCTTCCTATTATTAACAGCTTCATAATATAAAAGATAAAGATTTGGAGATGACAGCTTAGCTGAAATAAATTAGCATTAGCACAAAATGAGAATGAGGAAAGCATAATGAAGTTTATATTCGTTAACTCATCTCAAGCATTTGGCTGGGATTCGAATCCCGGTCTCCACGTTATCAAAAACCAAGTACAAGGTGAGTGTAACGCCTAAGACTACTCGACTATAACCTACCGGTAAGCTCATTTATTGGGGGGCGAGTATTTTTGAGGTGACCCTGGTGTGTATACTCAGGTCATGTGGTTCGTTACCTGACCCTCTTTTTGTATACTTAGCATACAGTCTCAGGCTCATTTATTTTCATGTTAGTCTATTCAAAAGTGTGGATGCCACATCTTCTCGACTGGGGTGTATACTGTATAAACTCTGGTGGTTGGTGATGTAAAAACTAAGGTGTTCACAAAACCAAATTTTAATGAAGAATATTTTGCAACTATATACATATTTAGTTTGCTTGTATCAAGAAAATATCAACATAAAATTGGGCCCATATAAAGTTTAATTAGATCAATAAACACGAACATACTTATAAATAGGTCTACATAATTTATATAGCCTATTCATACATACACATATACACAAACATATACATACATATGTATATACACATAATATACATATATACATACATAGAGGAAGTGCGGGTAGTATGGAATACCATTTACTTTTTTTAAATATCAAAGCGTATTTTCACATTTTTTCATTGAGTTCCATATTAAACTTATAATTAATATGTTTTTGAATATTTTTAGTGTTTAAAGCAAAATTAATAACTTTTAATCTCATATAGGAGCACTTAAAAGACATTTGAAACAATTTAGGGCAATATGGAATACTATACATTTTATATAAAAGATTAATTATATTTACTAAAACTAACCAATGTTTCATAAGAAAGTGTAAGAAAACATGCAAATGCATTATGTGTAAAACAATAAAATAGTAATAGTAAGGAATCATTGAAATAATATATTATAGTAAAAAATTACTAATTAGTAAATTAGCATTAGTATAATATATTAGAATATAATCGACTAAATTATTGTATCAGGTTACATTGATCTCTTAATAGATTTCTTAGGTGTTAGGAATAATATTTAAACCTATGTTGAAAAAAATAAATCATTTTCCAAATTCTTGAAAAATGTGTTTGCATTATTGGCCGACTCGTCATTTTGGAAAACAATATTTTTTGTTAGATTATAATAAAATACAGTAAAATAATGTTTTAACTCAAAGATAAGCATTAATGAGCCTTAACCTAATGATTTAAATAGAATTAATAAGAACAGTAGAGTAAAGGAATATAGCATGATAAACACTAGCCTGCAAAAGTTTTGGTGACAGCCAAAACAAACAATCATCTTTCACAAAACAATAAGTTGGTCTGTCGAAGTGAGGGCGTCACTAGCTGTTCGAAGTTGTTTTATGTAATAGTTGAAATAGTTAACGATAAATTGCGATACTTAACATATGAGAAACAATGGTATTCCGTATTGCCCGACTATTCGATAATACCCGCATCTCCTCTACACATTTAAATAAGCCTACGTCCGTACTATAATATAAAGTAACTGTTTGGATTTACGCCATAGTGGAACAGGCAAAGTAAGCTCGCTATTCTTCAAGCTAAACGAAGAGTACCTAAGTTTACCTGGCCTAAATTGATATTAATGGCATTCTTGTGGAAATATGAATTTTCGGACTTGATTTTCCTCGCCTATATTAAATTGTCTGGTTAGCCATACTTTGTAAACTGTTAACTTATAATTAACGTTTGTAATAACTTTTTTTTATCTGTTTTGAAAACTTGCTCAGTTAAATTTGGTTTATCATATCCTAGCCTTTTAATTATTATACTGATGTTATCCCAATAAATTAATTTAACACTATTTGTACTATATTGAAGCATATTTATCTTTAAAGAAACATTATTAACAAAAAAACTCCCATATTATGTCTATTTACACTTTTAAATAAGCTAATAGGCATTTTATAATATAAATAATTATATCATATATAGATTTGTGCTGACACAAGGTTTAAACAAAGTATCTATATATATATAGATAGATAGATAGATACTTTGTTTAAATCTTGTGTTATATTATAAAATGTAGTAGTAACCAAGCAGTTTAGACGTATCATTCTAAGTAACTGTATTTCTTTTGATTGGTAATATTGGTATATATATATATGCGTCTAAACTGCTTGGTTACTACTCTCGACTGAATAATGAGTTAACTCATGAGGCTCCCATATGTCTCAGTTTGCTTGGATCAGCTCGAATGACTAAACTCCCAAGGGTTGTGATAAAGGGGAGCTATTCAAAATACTAAAATGCTACCAGCAACAGAAAGCACATGACCCAGGTTAATTCTCCATAAGAGCTACTTAATTATGTCGTGGGCATGCGCACTAGCACTTTAACTATAACAACAAATAGTTATAGCGCTCCCACTGTGCTTCCAAACAGCATACAAGACCTCATTATATCTCCCGTCGTTCACACACGACAAAGTTGCGAAAATTTAACCAGAAAAAACGCTAATCACAACAGAAGAACGTGATTGCTAGCGGTAGTAAAATATCAAATAGATATACTAGTTAATTATTTAAAATTAAACTGTATGTAATTGTATTGAAAAAATTGGGTGTTCACGTGCACATGTGCTCATATCTACGAGCCACCATTGTGAATAAGTGACAAGTATAGAAAGCCAGCCATCCAGTTGGGGCGGCCACATGCCCAGGAGATAACGATATATTCATATGAAATTACACTCACAGCAAAATAGTCTCGTCCAGCACTTAATAAACTTCTATGAGAAAAATATAATTTAAATAGAGATGTGAGACGGTTTTCCCCCTAAGGAATGTTTATTTAATAAAATTTCTGGAAAATTGTTTCCTCTTCAGTTTAATATAATTATCTTAATGACGTTAACGCCAGAAATATTACCAATGGTTCTTAATATCTTTTGGGCCACGGACCCCTATGAGAATCGGACAAAGGTCATGAACTCCCTTCCAATAAAAATCGACGTAATACACGCTCAAAATTTATTTTGCTTCTATCTATATTTTTATTACAAACGTGTCTACTATTGTAAACCAAATATATACCTTTTTTACTGGTTAAAATTTACAAATGCAGACTATAATAGCAATGCAAAATGACCTTAAGATGTGCAACCGCTAGTGAAATTTCATATATTTAAACCGGAAGTTGAATTTATTATGTATTTATTATTTCTCTATTAATATGAAAGTGTCGACCCTTATTGACTCAATATATACCTTTTTCATTGGTAAAAACTCACAAATAAGATCCTTAGTAACAATGCGATGAGCTGAAGATGTGCAAATGCCAATAAAATTTCAAAAGTTTTAACTGGAAGTCAAAATATTTAATACGAAAATGTGTAACATTTTTGGCCCAATATTGACCTTTTTTAATGGTAAAAATTTACAGATGAGGACTTAGCAACGTGATGACTTGAAGATGTGTAATCGTTAGTATAATTTCTTTTTTTAAACAGGAAATAGTTTCTAATTTTTGGACCATAAATCCAACTTCTCAAAAAAATTAAATAATCACAAAATGTTCTTCTAGAAGCCGAAAAAGGTTTTGCGTAATTATAGAGCAATTCGATAGTTTACTTTATTGCAGTGTAAATTTATTACATTCACATGGGGATAATATACAAACAATTTGTACAACGAATTATGTCTCTCACCTTTCTATTTTATGAAAAAATTAATAATAACTTATTAATAAAAATTAAATAAAATTCAATTTATTTTTGTTTTGATAGCTCCAAGTGAAATACCTGCCTGTTGAAGAAACAATAATCTTTGTATTTGAATTCGAGCTTTGATATACAATTTGTAATTTTTTGTCTTGGGTTCACGGATCCCCTGAAGTCCTTCCATGAACCCCTGCTTAATAGTCCTGTCCCTGGCTATGGTTCTGTATGAAAAGTTGAGTAGGGAGGTTTTTTTTTTTCAGGGATGCTTTGTATGTGTCTTAATAAGTATTTTTTTTACTCGGGTGGAAATCCGACCCCTGGTACATTTTCCGGATATGACGTCATCAAGAATGGCGGTCACTCTATCATAAAACTGCTCATATCTCTGGTAATACTTGACCGATTTTTATGAAGTTTGTACTTTTAACTAATTTGACCACTATGAAGCTAATGGAAGGGGTATCTATCGAAATATTGGATACTTATGCTTAAATTGTCAAACTTTCCGGTATTAATTTTTATTTTATTTTCGTTACAGTTTGTGGAAATGAAATGAAGAGGTGGATGTCATAAAATTGTCTAGAGTGTCAAAAAAGTTTAACAAACTTTAAACAAGATGAAAAACCATGCATCATATGTAATAAAAGTGATAATAATGTGTTAAGTACTTAAATTGATAGAGAAAAAAATCAGGGCAGCTGTAAAAGTACGAAATGACAGTGTTACTAACCATTTGAACTCATTAATTGAGGAAGCACTGCTTTACTACCATATTAATAATGCATGCTACAAACAATACTGTCATAAGAAGTCATTTTGATAGCTTCAAAATGAAAAAGAAAGTTTAGAAAATGAAAATAAAGCAGTATCTACTGAGATACTAAATAAAACTTCAATCAGATAGCAAGATTACACCTCAAGTTTCAGGAAAGGTGGCAGCATTTTCTTTCATAGCTCATGATATTAAAGCTGGACTAAATAAAGATTCGACATACACTCTTAGTTACATTTGAGACAAGTTTAATATACAAAATGAACACATCAAAGTCAGTAACAAGGAACTAAAACTGATGTTGGGGAATTATTTTGGAAATGACAATAACGTTCCCAAGACCTAGAGATTTGTTAAATCACTCATGTTTTTTTCTGCAGCCCTTCAAACAGAAGAAGTAGCAGATGTTATAATAAGTTGTAATCCTGTTACAGAATGTGCCATTTTATTAAGAGAAGCATTGCAGAAGCTAGACTTTAGGCTCAATGATAAATTTGGTGATGCTCAGGACCTTAAAAGCTCTTGGACTGAAAATAAAATACCTTAAGTCTTCATCAACTCTTTTAGTACATTATTTAATGTAGACTCAAACTCCATTGAAGAAGTTGATATAATCGAAGGAGAAGATGAGAAATACTTGGGCCAAAGAAAGTATTCACAAAAGACGCCAACTTTATTACAAATAATGTATTACAACATGCACCATGGAGTTAAAAAAACATAATTGAATAGGATGAAAGGGGAATCAATGCATGATAAATGTAAGAGCAAAACCTTAATAACAAGCCTTAATCATGTAGGTTTGAGTGTCAGCTACAACGAAGTTGTTCGTCACCTTTATAACCTTGCACAGTATGCCGTTAAGCAGTCTCCTAATAATGTTCTAATTCCCAGTTATTTCAAGACTGACTCATACAAGATTGGCGTCTTCAACCACTTTGACCACGAGGAATCTACCTTAGCTGGTATAGGAGGCTCTTATGACACTGTATGTGTACTATTTAAAGACCAACCACTAGATTATTCATTTAAACCATGCTTATCGGGGACTGGTATCACACGAGGGATAAGATCAATTCAAGAGCTTCTTCCATGCCAAATCCTTCAACCTTATTTCAAACCAGCGTAACGTCCTGATCTCCCAAGCGATTATGAAGTTGCTTCAGATTTATTTAAGATGAATGATGATAAGAAGAAGCAATATGAAAATTTAGACATGTTATGGCAATTTTCAAGAATAGCACGTACTCTTGTATAGAGTTCTGGAATTTCCACTCCAGAAGAAAACCTCAAACAGCTTGTACCATCATGGAGTGCTTTCAATGTGATTTGTTCCTAGGAAGATCTACAGAAGAAGCAAGTTTGATTTTTACCAGTGATCCCAAGTCCAGTAACTCAGCATACGTACTGTTTACAAGGCATTATTGAATGTCAATAGTGTCTTCGACCAGTTGGACTAAAACTACCTACCAGTAGCCTGTGACGAAGCTGTATACGTTATTGCACGTGAAGTCCAGCTAAGAAATAGAGATAAGTTCAAAAATATTCTACTTGTTTTGGGAGTATTTCACATGGCTAAAATTTTGCTTTGTTGCTTAGGTAAATATGTTCGTATAAGTGGAATAGTGAATGTGTTTATTGAAGGCTCAGTGTTTGGAGTAAATGTGGTAAAGTCTGTTTTGCAATAAAGAACTATGTGAGGGGAGTAAAAGGCATGTTATGTTGGGCGAAAGCATGTTTATATTACAGGTGAAGTCGTTTTTGAAAGAGCATTCCATTGAGTCTTGTGAATCTGAGTTTGAAAAGTTAATTTAAATAAGAAGAATATTTCTTTGGTATGGGGAAAAAAAGAGAAGATCATGCATATATGGCTGTCAATGTGTAAAACCTCCTCACAAACATTGAGAAATTTGTTGACCGTGGAAGGAAAATATCAGAACAATTTTTGTTCTAAAATAATGTTCTAAAACTGCTCCAACTTTTTAAAAATTTGATCCGTTCCGGTAGACAAAGCCACTGGGAACTACATCTAGATATAGTACAGAAACTTAAACCGGTATTTGCCGTGTTTGTTTGTATTAATTATCAGTGATGGTCTACTTTATATCTAGAATAGATGCGAGACTGCCCAAGACAGTCTTGAAGGTGCATGATATGTTCATGAAGGGGAATCATGTTGTGAAACGGTATTACCATACATTTTCAGCTGTTGCTGTGGATATGGCATTGGAAAAAACTCTTAATAGGTCTCAAAATAGTTCATCTGGCATCATAGGGTGTACTAAACAAAAACAGTTTGTAGCAGAATGGGATATAACACATCATGAGCGTCTGATGATATCCAATCTATTTCTAGAAGTAACAAGCCCCATTGCTTTTCCCCAAATTTTGAAACTTCCCCATGAGTTTTCTATGAAGCAAACCCATAGCTTAGATGAAAAAATCAACTCAATGTTCAAATATATCTTTAAAAAAAGGTAACCCGTTTGATATGCTTACTAATTTATTACACAATATATTTACAAAAGCACTAGTTTCACAAGAAAAAAAAGTAAACGATTTTAACCGTATTTAAAACCGGTGATGATTTGTATTCTACACTGCGAAAAACATGGTATGAAGAAAATCAAAAATGATCTCAAATACTATCTCCAAAGTTATGATACCAGCATTTGGAAGCAGCAAAACACCAGGCACTGGTCTTACAGGGATAGCTAGCAAAAAGAAGTCAAACAGTTCAGCTCACCGTATGATACAAATAGCTCGAGCTTGTGGATATGATATGCAGGAACTATTTCGGCATGATCTATCTGATAACATGGGTTACTGACAAAACTTCAAAAAAGTGCAATGTTAAAAGAGCTAGAAACATATTATAGCAGCAACAACAACGATAACCTTTTCCAGTCTGATGAGAAGACTTATTATTTTGTGGATGTCATGAATTCCTTACGAAAAGTTATGACGAATGAAAAGAAAACCTTTGGTGTAGCAGTTTCTGATTTCTATTCATATATTCGGGGCATCACAATAACTGTGGAAGAGTTGATTGTGTTTTTGACAGTTATCCCAAATTATCACCGAAAAAGGCAGAGCGATTACAGAGGAAAAGTTAAAGATATTCTCACATCTCTGAAGAGGTTCAATGACTTTTTCAATTCGGCAATTTCTGGGGATCATCAAGGAACAAATTGATCTTAAAAGAGTTTATTGCCAATACGGTGATAGCTTCTTTGACTCAAACACCATTTACTACCAATCACACCTTTAGTACATTTTATGGCGATGAAGAAGATGAGATATCATTCAATTGTAGATCTGTGCAAAATGGAACGCAAGTAAATCACACAAAGATTAATTGTTTTTCAGTAGATGAAGCTTACTTTAGAATACTGATTTATTCAAAACATGCATCCCAGTGTGGGTTTACTAAAATCGTTCTAGTTAGTTCTGACATTGATATAATGGTTTTAGCTTTGTTTCACTGGGCTACTATACATCGACTTTGTGTACAAGAAGTGTGACTTCCGCACTGAAATTGGTGATTCCACGCGACTTTTGTCTGTTCATACTATTTATCAAAAACTGGATAAACCATTATGCTCTTTGATTCCAGCCATCCATGCACTATCTGGATCAGATTACACCAGCAAGTTTGGTACCAAGAAAGCAGCTCTTAATAGTGCATTTATGGCATATTAAATAACTTTGGATTATCACCTGACTGGGATGAGATAGAAAAAAGACTTAACCCTGCAGAAGAATACTTAGTGAAGTTATTACGGAAAATATAATCTCGCAGATCCTTAAATGAACTCAGATTGTGGCTGTATCATCATGGGAATAATACGAACATTGACGATTTGCCACCTACAAGTAGAAGTGCTAGGGGACATTTGTTGAGATCTTATTTCCACACATACTTTCCTCAACACTGTATTAATGATATGGTTGTTCACTCGAACCCCTGTGATTTTAGTTTTGAAGTGGTAGAAGATGGTTTGATGTCAGAAAAGAACATAAAGAAATATCTCAAAGATTTTATTGGAGCATGTAATTGTTAAAAGTGTGCCAAGTCCTCATGAATTTGTAGGGAAAATGAAGTAACCTGTTGCACCTTCTGTAAGTTTGAAAGTGTATGGGATCGGATTCAACCTGTAAAAATCCTTATTAGATCAAATTTGAACATGTTTGTAATATAATCACTGTTTGTAAATATTAATTTTTTTGGTAATATAATACCACTTTATTAATGGTATCATGATATTTTAATTTTACTTATACTTATACAAAAGTAGTATCAAAATCGTTGCAAAATGTATCATATTGAGTGATATGTCAATGAATCTTTTTTAGTAAAAATAAAAACATAAATCCAAAAGAACGAAGAATTATTATTCATATTATAGATGGGAATTACAACATATTAACCCAATTTTCATGCGAATCAAGTAAGTATTAACAAAGATATGAGCAGTAGCTGAAAAATGTACCGGGTGGCGGATGTCCACCCAAGTCAAAATTAATTACCAAGACACCCACTAAGGTTTCCCGAAAAAATCTCCCTACTAAAACTTTCCTACAGGACTACAGCCAGGTGCTGGTTTATAAGAACCTTTGGACTACATAGTTTTTGAAGGAAAGTGTCACTAGCGCCGGGGTTTCACGGTATTCTGTGCACCAGATATGTTGATACTTCATTATTGTAATCACACCCTTTGCGAATATAGCCCTTTTCATTGCTATTCAATGATTTGAAAATTTTACAGGAATATTTTCTGTAATATTTACCAGAACATTTTCATGACTATTATCAACCTATATTATTAGTATAGACCTACTAAGATTATATTATTAGTAGATTAATATAATTGGGATCGGTTTATCAATTTAGTTTGTAAATATAGTAGCCATTAATTTTATTATTTCGTATGCTATTTATTTTACCACTGTTAAATAAATAGTATTTTTAAATAAATGTTAATTCACTAATTTTTAGTATAAAATATACTTAAAATTAGGATGGAGAAGTTAATAAACTAATATGACGTAGCTGATGGCTTTACTAGTTCAACATAGACACTCCTTTAATATATCACAAGTATTATTTGATGAACTTTAGTATAAAACGAAACCAAACAGCTTAGCTTGAAATTATTATTTACTAGGGATATGCTACCGTTCACAGGTATTAATTTAAATTAATTTAAAATACATGACTAGGATATAAGAAACATTTAGATGTTTATTGGTAAATTTACCAAAAGTATGAATATTTATACTATAGAAATATTCGAAATAAATTTGAAACAAAATAAACATATCTGTTCTACATTCTGTTTCAAATTTACTTTTTGTGAATTTACCAATATATATCTAACTGTTCCTATATATTATTAGTCTTATCGTACATTAAATAAACGCTCCTTGCTTTAATTAAATTTTGAAATGTTTTCTAAACTGTTGTTTTAATTTAAATTTAGTTTGAAAATGACACCCGGACTCAGATATCTAATCCGGGACCTTTGGTTAAGCACACATTAATCTCTACCTAAGTGATATCTTTGAATCCTGGTTTGTCCTGTGATTAAGTAAGTCAGTATCTTTGTTGCGGTGGGTGAGGGAGGTACAGAACTAGATCATTAAGCTTCAACTTCCTTGGTTCGATTCCGTATTCAGATGTCTTTTTTAATATCTTTTGAATCACTTATCTAATTAATCTGAAAACAATCTCCTATATTTTTACTATAGCATATTGATGTTTTTATCTCTTCATCGGAGATATTAGTTATTTAACATCAGAGTGTTTTAGTTCTTTACTATATACGTTTTTATCTCTATATCATCGGAGTTTTTAGTTTTATAATATCTATATTATAGATGGTAATTACAACATATTAACCCAATTTTCATGCGAATCAAGTAAGTATTAACAGAGATATGAGCAGTTTTGTGATCGAGTGGCCGCCATCTTTGATTACGTCATAGCTGGAAAATGTACCGGGTGGCGGATGTCCACCCAAGTCAAAATTAATTACCAAGACACCCACTAAGGTTTCCCGAAAAAAATCTCCCTACTAAAACTTTCCTACAGGACTACAGCCAGGTGCTGGACTATAAGAACCTTTGGACTACATAGTTTTTGAAGGAAAATGTCACTAGCGCCGGGGTTTCACAGTATTCTGTGGACCAGATATGTTGATACTTCATTATTAGCATTAAGCATTAAGCTTCAACTTCCTTGGTTCGATTCCGTATTCAGATGTCTTTTTTAATATCTTTTGAATCACTTATCTAATTAATTTGAAAACAATCTCCTATATTTTTACTATAGCATATTTATGTTTTTATCTCTTCATCGGAGATATTAGTTATTTAACATCAGAGTGTTTTAGTTCTTTACTATATACGTTTTTAGCTCTATATCATCGGAGTTTTTAGTTTTATAATATCTATACTACCCGCTTCAGTGGCCTCATGGTCCAAGGCGCTACTCTCACAGTAGACTAGACTGCTGATGACGGAGATATTAAGGCTCAAATCTCAGTCGGGTGTACTGAGGTGTGGTTTCTTCAAAATGATTTTCCACTCTCCCTCCACGCAAAGGTGGGTACACTTCCTATAAATATAACCTTACTCATCCCTAAAACCATTAGCGTAATTACTAAATAAGCGTATAACCTGAACAGGCGGGGTAGTAAGATGCGGCGCTTAAAAAAACTCTTTTGTTTTTTGCAGATTATATTTATTTTATCATCGATATTACAGTATCGATAGGAACATTAATGTTTGTTATTTGATATCCATTATTAGTTTATTCTTATTTCTAAATACTACCAACACTTTTAAAGAAATATTTTGCAAAGAGAATTTTTTTAAAAGTGCACGCTTTAGCGTTTAGACCTTGAACGGAGTTGCGCAACGTTGGCTGTGTAAACTACACAACACCGGGTGTTTCCCGCCGTTCCCCGGTCATTTACGCTGTACACTCTGCTTATGCTGAAAGTAGCCTTTCTTGGTTCCAGTGGCGTATTAATCGGAGGGTACATTGCTACAATGAAACCATCCAAATTTTGATTGATGGGTGCACATAATGTAGCTTTAAACCACCCTAAATTTAAAATAAAACTTCTATCTATACCTTTAAAGCAAAGTATTTATTATACGTCACATATCTATATACAATTTGTGTAGAAGTATATTGTGGTGTGGGTGAATAAAACTTAATGTTAAAGATGATAAAATGCAAACAAACAAATGAAAACATATCCTAGAGATACCAGATGCTAAGAAAAACCACTTAAGAATAGGTCCCTCATTTTTTAATAAACTTCTCTACACAGTAAACATCCATATTGCTTCAATAATAATTTCACATTTATAACTTCCGGAAAAAAACACACAAGCATTCCCGCACGTTGGATTGCAGTCCACTATGGTCTAGGACTAGCTGTTTCCTAAACTTTCACCGGTCACGTACGCCTTTCAGTTCTTTATAAAAAAAACACACACACAAACCTGCTATTTGGTAAAACGTTAGAAGTCGTTACACATTTTAATAAAGTTTAAATTGTTAGCTATACAATACCGTGACACAGGGAGATTAAATCTTATAAAGATCCGTGACACAATGTACAAAACTGGATTTATTTGTTTAGATATCGGTATGCGTGCCACAATTTGAACAATGCTGATATGAACTCAATTTTAAAGCAAAAGTGTAATCAGTCGAGACCACTACCTATTTGGGTCAACGAAGTGTACACTATTCTTATAGGCTACGTATAGACCTTCCAGTGAGTGACAAAACTTTATTCATTCTCTAGGAATTAAGAACAATACATCGACGTAAGCGAAACGCACGTTTTACGTTAGCTATTTTTGAATTCTCCAATTCAAACTTTAAATATAGCGTAATAAATCTAACCACAAATAACATTCATTAGCAGAGCTCTCCAGTGGAGAGTAGTTAAACCATAACAAATTCAAGTATTTAAGAATCAATATTAATATATTGTAATTAAAATTAGACACGTTTATTCTTAATATTTGAGTTATTTAAAACATATAGGCAATATTAGAAACATGCGAGATCGAATACAAAATAAACAATATTCAAAGTAGCTGAAACTACCTTCTTTTTGGTTGAAATGATCACTCTAAGGGTAGTAATACCTAGAATTATAAAATATGGTTAAATGCAACAGTGAATTAAGTAACTTCTACGCCACACACGACCCGTCAAGCATCGATTATTTACTAAACAATACAAAAAATAATGTTGATTCTATTTTTTTATAAATATCCTTATACCGGGTTGTCTGCTACTGAAATAATGGCTCTGGGTTTAGTTCACATCAGGGGCACAAATGTTTCATCTTGAAATTGGTTTGGTTCCCATATGAAAGGTAATAATTTATTGCTCTTCTGGATTATGGTTGTTATGTCTGTTATGATATATTTAATATGAGTTAACATTTTAACTTCCAGAATTCTGGCACTAAACTGTCAAGTGCGCTAAAATCTAAGCAATGTATTTTCATAGTAAGTTCCTTTTAGAAAATACAAATATTCTTATTGCGGTCAACATTGATATTATTATGTCATTAGTACTATTTTAAGTTTATTTCTTTCAAAAAATATATGAGTAAATTAATAAGTTAAAGTATCAACAATTTTAAACAATAGGACTGAAATCTCCACAGGTGGGCATGCAGACTAGGGCGCTGCCACTCCTGGTCAAGCTGGTCAGTGTATGGGCGGTCGAAGTTCGCATCTATATTGTCTATTTCGTTATGATATTTTCCTTAGTAGTGTCTTTATCTACCACTAAACAAATGCGGGTATATTTCCTATATATTTCACATTCCTTATTCAAGTCCCATTAGTGTTTAATATAAATCTGGTAGGAAGAAACACTTTGATTTTGTTGTTGTTGCAAACTTTGATATTATCTTACTTTATTATTAGTATTATTTTATAGATATTGTTATTATTTATCAAAAATACATGACATGAAGTATAAATATATGAATATTGTTTTAGTAAATTTTGTAACATTAAAAATTAATGTTTCTTCATAACTGGATTTGAATATAGATTTGCGAGTAGTCCAGAGTGATAATAAGACGTAGAACAAGACAAAAACAAGTCTACAATATAAACAAGAATACAGAAATACCTCAAAGCTTACTGTTTTGTAATCTTGAAATAATACAAGCAGTGCACTCCCACTTACCCAAAACGGGGAGCCGCAGGACTCGCCCACCCATTCGTACGTCATATGTACCAATATTCCTTTCACTTTCCCGGCACAAGAGTAGTTAGTTGCCCACGTGACGGGTTCACCAAACGAGAATGGCGAGTGTGATGATGAGCGGTCACCGTCCTTGGATTCTGTGTCGTGATGGAATAGTCACGAGAGTGACAAAACAAGAGTTCTGCAATTATTCTGCTTCAGACTTCCCGTGCAAGCGAGCAGCTGTTAATCGTTGACTAGCGAGTCGCCGACTGACGTTCGTGGAACAATGTTATCTACCCCGCCGAGAAAAGTCACTGTCTTTCTATCACTTCAAACAAGGCTAATTGTCATGTCAGCTGACATAAACAATAGAAATGTTTAACTAGATGATACAAATCTAATCGTCACATTACGTGGTTTTATTATATTTGAGTCAAATCGTTGTATTTTAGGTGATGACGTTTCTTCAATTGTAGCCTACCACTAATTCATGAAGGTCTAAATTATGTCGCACTATGCTGCAATATCTTGTAGTGCAGCCATTTTATGAAAATTGGGCAAAAAAAACAACTCTTACAAGCAAGAAACTTGGAATATATGTATAGTATTTGGTCACCCTACTTACATACTAACAGCCCCCAAAAAATAAAGTTGTGCTACATCTACCATCTTGGAAAATGGTGGCTGAAAACCCATTTTACACCCTTATCTTAGAAACTATCCATGCTGCCAAAATATATTTCAAACAAATAACGTTTGCCATAAAATTGTATACATTTTATGTTACAAAAATTATTTTGATATAACTTACGATTAAGTCTGAATTTTAAGTTTTTACTTTAAAAAAATGCCGACATCATGCCATCACCTCTTTATCTGCCTAAATATAAGATAATGAGATCTCCGACGTAAAAAAAAATAATTAAAATAACTAAAATTAAAAACCGTAATATTTTATGT
>CABFOV010006373.1:0-27850 GCA_902141375.1 Timema poppense | reverse complement strand
GCATGATCTCATTGCAAGGAAGGGAAGCAAAGCTGGGAAACCAACTTCAATCACTAATGTTTTAAATAGGAACTGTAGCATTTTTGATATTACAGTATATAATAAAAGTTGCATTTAATTGATTTAAAATCCTTTGTTTGGTTTACATGAGTAAAGTAATAGTTTTGTGATTTATTGCATTATTTAATCTATAGTTTGGTTACTAATTCTTATTTCATATCTATTCTGCACTTTTGTTTAATTTTTTTTTTATTTGCTCCAACCCCTCCCCTCATATCTGTACTATCCAAAATGTTGGTTATCCGACCTGTTGGTTTTGTAAAGGTCGGATAATCGAGACTCTAATGTATTACTTTTATATCATTGTTGTTTATTAAATAGTTTTAGATAATAATACATTTTAATTTCTAGGGAAATATGGTTTTAAAACTTTTTTTCTTTTTTTACAAGTCTGATGGCAACCAATGCTGCACGTTATCGCATTGCTGCAGGGAAAAACCTATCACTTCTTGAGTTTGGGCTTAGAAGAGCTCAAGGACCCGATGGTGGTCTCTCGGCCTCTAAATATGCTTACATTGGTGAGAATTCAAACATTATAACTATTTTACTTTGAAATTTTTAAACTGTTTTTAATAAAAGTGTGAAAACCACTTACAGCAGATATTTTTTTTTTGTACTGCATCTTACTACCTGTGTACACCTATGTATGATTTACGCTAATGTGTTAGGGCTCAAGGAGGTTAGATTTAGAGGAAGTGTAACCTTATTTGCATGGCGGATGAGTGGAAAACAATTTTGGAAAAACCACCCTCAGTACATCTGACTGAGATTCAAAGCGCGATCTCCCCGACATTGGCAGTCTTGTTTACTGTGATAGTAGCGCGTTAGACCATGCAGGCACCGAAGCAGGTTGCAGTAGAATTAACATAATTTTACTTTATATATTTGGTTTCAGTATTGTGATTAAATCCTAAGCAGCTTTCCTTTTCTAGTCAACAAATTCGATTACATTTTATTATATTATATGACTACCTAAAGGCATTCTGATTGAAACAAAAATACATTTTTTTGACCGTTTTAGAAACTACTTGCTAAATCATTACACTCATAATAGATAATATCAATACCTATGAAATAATACTAATTGTCACATATTCACAACTTCAATATTTTGATGCGGCAGTAAAAGCAGTAACACTCATTTACAAATGTACTTATAAAAGGCTCTTTATTTACATCCTAAACAACGACAGATAATTTTTTTCATACTTTATTTTACGTAAAACTACAGTGTTAAAAAAAATTTGTCATCCTAGGACTTTTCGTTTGTATATTTATTTTAATTAATAAACAAATAGAGAATTATACCTTTATAGTGTTTGTATTTGTGTATGCATGTTAAGTTTGGTTAAAATTGTTTGTGTAAAAATTTTTAAATGCCCACTTGGTAGATTTGTAAATCAGTCGTGGCTTTCCTTTTAGCTAATGACCATATATGTAATCAGCACTCTTGAAATTTTTTTATATGATATTTCTTAACACACTTCGTGCTGCTAGAGTCGTATTTAAACGTCTTTATGGAACTCACAAGGAACGCGGGAGACATTAAAATATCTTCCATTTTATCATGTGTTTTAAATGTATTCAGATGTTTTAATATGTCTCTACCAGTGTTTGTATGTAGGTCGTCTATGGATATTTAGTAACAAAATTGGCAGTATTCATTAATTTATTTATACATTGTATAAAAATCTGGCATTTCCTATATTTTTATTATATTTGTTTACTTTACGCATTTATTCTTTTTTGTTCAGCAAAGGGAAAAGAGAAACTGGATAATCTGTTAGGCGAGACACACGATATTGTTCATTCACGGGAGGAGTTTACCTGGGAAAGGTCTTTTTTCTTACCAATATCCTACTATATAATAGATTTCTGGTAGGGAAAAAAGTCCTTTCCCAGGTAAACTCCTACCGTGAACGAACTTTATTTGCTAAGTTGGGTTTGTGTTTTGAATCTGGTTTTGAACCCGTTTCATTCAAAATTATTTTTTTATTGGCGAATAAAATTTTGTGTTTGCTATTTTGAATTTTTAGTGATGATTAATATTTACTTTAGCCTTTATTGACATACCGTACTTTATTAATTACACTGCTTATTACAAAAAAATATTTTTTGTTATATATATATCATTCCAAATTAAAGAGCACATAATCTGATAGTTAAAAGGATGTAAGTTTCATTATTATATCATATTTACTTTGTTATTAGAAAAATCACAAATTATGTTAAAAATGACCAGCATTTCTGTTATGGACCATGTATTTTCTGTCAGCAGTGAAAGTTTTAAAATTATATAGCTACTGTCAACCTCGGTGTTCTTGGGGTAAATGGGTACATGGGTTCAAACCTATACAGAGTCGATGAATTTTTCTTGAGCAATAAAAATCGGTGTAACAACTTCCTTCGGAGGGGAAGTAAAGCTGTCAGTTCCATGTCGTTTGTGGCGTGTAAAATGAACCATGAAAGTTATGTGAAAATAGCTTTGCCGGCAAAATTTGTAGGCCCTTTTGCTCTTGCTCATAGAAATTCTTGTATTCTGATATAATCAGCTGGTTCAGAAAGTACACATTATAAACCTCAAATAAATAAAGATAAATATCTAGCTACTTTTTTTTTCATGGGACCTTTAAATTTCAACATAAAAATTTCCTTTAAGCGGATAAAAGGTTTCTCTTTTAATCCCAGTAAACAGCAGTATATTGATTAGAGAAATAGTAGGTCTTGTACTCTGAGTATGGAGAGTTATTGATTGTGAATGTCTGGGTAGAGGCCAGGGCTGCAATGCAGACTAGTATCAGGCTGTACCAAGCTCAGAACTAGAACAAGGTGCCGTTGCTAACTGACAAAGTTTGCCAGTGTAGCCTCCATTCATAATTGCTCACTTCTATTTACTATAAGAACGTTATAAGTTCATACACACACTACCTTTAAATGAATGCATTTATTTTAATAGTGTAAGAAATGAATCTCTTAATAAACTGAACTGCTGATGGCATGGGGATAGTGGTTCAAATCCTGGTCAGGTGTTTAGGGAGTAGTTTTTCTGAAATAGTTTTCCATTCCATGCAAATACAGGTACACTTCCTCTTAACCCAACCTTATTCATCCCTAACACATTAGCATGGTTAATACACAATAAGGTAGTAAGATGCGGTAATAAAATAACAATTTAAACAAATAAATTATTATATTGGACAGGTAGAATCCGACAAAATGACAATTAAAAAAATATCTAACTATCTAAATTGGTTAAAAGAATAATATTTCAACTAAGATTTTTATGCACATGAATACTCTTATCTCGACATATAATTTATAACCAGTGACTAAGACAATGCCCATAGATGTTGGGCAGACTATAACTTGAAAAAATCTTAGTGTTAATATTTTTTTATGTTTTTGGATTGTATTATTCTCGTTATTTCCACTCTCCCTCCACCAAAATGCTGGTACACTGCCTATAAATATAACCTTCCTAATCCCTAGAAACTATAGTTTAATTAGTATTTAAGTGTAAAACCCAAAAGGGTAATAAGACGCGGTGATTAAAAAAAGTATTATTCCAAGAATGAGTTCTCACAGCAGTTAAGGAGATAGTATAAGTTTTATTTAGTGAAATTAATGGAAATTTGATGTGATAGACATTAAACTGTTGCTGTAGTATAAAAAAGTCTGTTGTAATATATGGAAATATTACATCTCAGGCTGGAGATGAATCTGATACATTTGAATCTAATCATCAGTTTGGCATTTAGGTCATTTTAAACTTCATCACCGTCATCAAAGTGATAAATGGTAAAAGTTTAAATGAAATCTTTTTTAAATAGCCATAGGAAGAAAGTTCTAATCCCCTTAAATGAATGTAAAAACGCAAAATTCCTTTTTACAAGTATGTTTCTTAGTTAGATCTAGTAAAGGTATAGATTTTTATGGACCTAGATTTCTTACAATATAATAGTTATTATTTAGTAAAGGCATAGTTTTTTTACAGACCTAGTAAAGGTAAACTTTTTTTACAATATATTTATTAAAGGTATAATTTTTTCTACCTAGACTCTTTACAATAGGCGCCAAAGGCATTTGGCTACAATAATAATAATAATAATAATAAATTACTTCCTTTACTATAGTGTGGTTGAAATCACATTCAATATCTATTTGGTTGAGTGTTGACATTTAATTTATTCATAAATCTGGCTTTCCATTAAGTACTCCCATACTTTTGTTAGAGCCATTGACCTTTGACAATGAGGTCAGGGTTCTAATCCCACCCAGGTGCATTATTAGTGAGTTTATACTTTTAATCATCAATGGATTTTTCCGCTCCTCCACGCTAATGTGGGTACATCAACTATTAGCTACTCTCCTTATCTCTAACTCTTAGTTTGTCATTAATACCCATGTTTTAAATCTACCAATAAAATAAAGGAATAAAAACTGGAGCTAGAATGATAATTTACTGTACTAATTCGAAATCCAGATATCTTAAAAATGATGCATTCTGAAATATAATTAATAGTTTTATAACTAAACTGAAAATTAAACATATTGTTTGAAAAAAAATAGTATTTTAAGTAAGAGTGTTATTTGCTTCTCCTCCCACCAACAATAAAACCTTTTAATTGAACATTATATCATACATAACACATAATAATAATAACAACAATAACATCATCAAAAGGAAAAAATAGTATTCTGATAATCTGGGATAAAATTTGAGTTTTCTTAATATTGCATCAATATGATTATAGAATAGCAACAATTAACTTAGATTTTATTAAATTTATCACACACTATTTAATTTTAAAATAGTTCACCTCAAAACGTACTTAAGATTTAGTGTATAGGATATCAAGGGCCCTGATTTAATATCCAAATCAAAAATTTATATTTTAAATATAATTTAGAATTATTGTGAAATCTTGATGTTCAAATGATGCACTAAAAATAATTATTTGGAATATAAAATGTATTACCTGACAATAGTATATATAATCATTATTTGTAAGTAGACCTAATTTGCCTTAGTTGCAGTTTTGCTAAAAGGCCTACTAGACACAAGATTCACTATACATCATTATCATATCGTGTACATTTTTATTGCTCTAAAATCTTGTTAGATTTGATAATATATTTTAGCTATATGATAATATTAGCATAGATATATCATATCTTGACATGTTTTTAAATCAATAGTGAGAGCTCATTATCCTCAGTTGGGATTCAAACTTTGACCTCCACGTCACCAGCAAATCTTGATGCTTTTTCCACATGCCCACTGATGAGGATAGTTTAGCCTATTATCTATCCAACTGTTACATAGGGAGTAAAATAAATTGATTTGTCATTGGCATTGAAACATGTTGTATTTAATCGGCTTGCCATTTTGTTTGAACAGGTGGATTTGATGGAACAAGTAATGTCCTTGCTGGAAAATTGTTCAACATTCCTGTCAAAGGAACTCATGCTCATGCCTATATAACATCTTTCACTGGCCTAGATGAATTGAAAACAACAGTAAGTATTAAATGTTTAAGAAATTACACATTTGGAGATTCCACCACACATTGTAAGGTTAATTAAAATGTTTCAAGACAAGACATTGGCTTTTATTGTTATATCTTTGCTAAATATAATATTTAAGATATCTACTATTATTTATTGGTCGTTGAAGTCATAGATTCGTTACATTAAAGTTTTATATTTATTAAACTCAATCTTGGGTTGATTAATTTGGATAGTGTTTAAATGCACATGTGTCTATAGGAATAAAAGTTTAGAAATTAAAACAATCTTTACTTTATTTAATTAACTTATTCATATGATGTTACATGCCATCTAAAATCTTAAGATTTCACTTCTTAATACAATTTTGTAGTAGTTTGCAGCCTACCTCCATTTTGACATGAAGATATCTTCATAAATTTGGGGTTGGTCCGAATATAAATGTTGACCGAGGTTTTAAATAAGGTTAGGCACTGTATTAATATTATGGTTTTGGATGTAGCAATATAATATATTGTCTACCACGGTATATTGCCCAGCACAGTATATTGTCTACCACAATATATCTTTCATCACAATATATCATCCAACACACGGTATATCATATACCACAATATATCGCCAAACATGGTATGTCGTTTACCACAGTATATCGTCCAACACGGTATGTCGTCTGCGACAATATATACAATCGTCCAACACCATCTATTGTCTGCCACAATATATTGTCCAACACGCTCTATTGTCTATCACTATACATTGTCCAACACGGTATATATATTGTCTATCATTTGTCTATCTATTGTTTACCATGATATATATAGTCTATCATGGTCTATTGTTTCCACAGTATATCATGAATGACAATACATTGTGACTCATGATGTATAATGCATCACTGTACATGATGAATCATCTGCCACAATATATTGTTCACTGCAATGAATCATTCAACGTGATGCACAGTCCTTCATTATACAGTATGAACCACAATATATTGTCTATTATAATATTGTATATTATAGTATGGTCAACTAGGTGCTGGGATGCTGCAATTGATATATTTTCATGTCCTAAATTATATGTATAAATAAACTTGGCTACAAATGCAACAAATACTATTAATATAACTCAGTGGCTTATCTTCCTACTCACGATAAATAGTCGATACATTTGTCTTTTCTACCAACAAGTGAGTGCTGAAGCATTTCACAAATACAGTTTAATTGATGGCAAGTTTTCACAATACTACTATACCCAAACACGCATGATGTTTGTAAATAAATATTTTCACTTACAATTTGAATTATCCTAAAAATGGTTAAGAAATTTAAACTCATAGCAAATTAAGGTGGTCATACACATTATTGAGCTGTAAAAGCTATCAGGTTGTCGCAATTGCCCCACTGTTGTTTGATCTTGAATTGCTAAGCACAGTCTATCCAATGTAGGAGTGTAAGTAAGTGACAGAGCTAACAAACTTCCCAGATCTACTCTCATGTATACATACACCAAAACATGTTCTTCAAGACTATATGTTAAGTTGTCACTTTTGGCAGTAAAAACTTTCACAGCAAAGATTTGTTTTTAATCATACTTTTCATTTAATTAATTTTACATTATTGAAACCTTAGCTTATGAAAATAACTGTTTGGATGTTTCTTTTTTGTGATTTTGTGAAAGTGGCATTGTGGTTTACTAAAAAATGTTTTATAAACAAGATCTTCTAAAAGCTGCGTTCTTTTCATAAATTATGATAGTGAACCAGACAAAATGAGGGTGGTTGATGACGTAATACAAACTGTATTCAGTTAAGTCCTGTATCAGTTGTATCTAAAGTAACAATGAAGCTTAGATTAAAATTTAAATATATTCCATCATCCAGTCATTGCATAAGTAAATTGAACCGCAACACTACAACATTTTGTTAGACAATCACACAAGATTTGAATCCTGATCCCCTGTCACCAGGAATCCAGTTTAACACGAGAGTGATGAGTTGGACGACTCTTGATTCGCATCATTATGTCTCTTGAGATAAACATTATTTTTAGGTTAAAGCAATGACTCTTTGAAACTTTGCATTACATTATACTAGCTAAATTGATTTTTATTTTCAATACCAAAATTAATTTTATAATTTTTTAATAACTCTAGCATTACTTTGTTGAAATTTCTCAGTTACAATTGTTAGGGAGTTCTATTTACTAAATACGACCTTTAAGCCAATCAGTCTTGATGTAAATGCTGTTTATTAATATTATTATTATTATTATTATTGAGTTCTTCATTTTCATCCTTTCTATATTACTGATATACTATATAGTTAATTAGTCAATCAAAACCTAAATGCAGCATCTTGAATACATTGGCGTACAGTAGTTTTATATAAATAAAAGTTTTGGCATATTTGTGAATTTTTTTTAACACAATATTTGTTCTGTTTACTAACAGACTCTGGCACACAACACTACAGGCGAGATTCAGAACATGTTATCACTCTGCACCAAATGGCGCAATGAGCTGAGTCAAGTTCTTCATGTACTGGCAAGTGAAGCTTCAGATGGCGAGATGGCTGCCTGGATCTCATTCGCTATAGCATTTCCAAGTGGCTTCTTGGCACTTGTCGACACGTACGATGTTCGGAGGTATCTTAGGGCAAGCAAACGCTTTGCATGATACTTCACCCTGCTTGGCTTATTGCATGGTTTGAGTTGTTACTTACATATGTAAACATTTAATATAATTTATCTCTGTATTTCAAATTTTAACATTTCAACCGTTGACATTTTTAGGGAAATTAAAAAAATAAATACTAATGATAAAATATTAAAAATAAATATACATTGAGATTGTAATTTCATCACCAATTAAGGTGAGTTGCCCATTCTTTGTTGAGGAAAACTACATGCATTTCCTTAAAATTTACCTTCATCATCTCTCAGGGATAATGATGGTTCATTTCCCTAAATGCACCTCCTTTGTCCTATCTTTTATAATTAGTGTGTCGTTAACACCCTAAATATGTTGCAAGACCGATAACACTAAAATAATTTCTGCAATTACCTGCTTCACCGGCCTTATAGACTAAGGTATTACTCTAGTGTTAGACTAAAATGCTGTTGACATGGAGATAGGGTTAGAATCCCAGTCAGTTGCACTGAGGGCGATTTTCCAAAATGGTTCTATACTATTCCTTCATAAAATATGGGTACACTTCCTCTAAAATTCAACCTTCCTAATCCCTAACCTATTTTTAATCAATATATATGCTTATAGCCTGAACAGGTAGTAAGATGCGTTGCTAAAAAATCTGCAACTATATTCAACTTAACTATTAAGTTTGTATACACACCTTGGATATATATATATAAAAATTTACACATTAGCTGTACTCTTTTATAACATCACAAAACAGGCACAACATTTTAACACTCCTTTGTAAAATACATATTTACTCCTGTGAGACGGGTAGAAGAAAGTGGCTTTAAGTGAATAATCTGAGTGTAGATCTGTTCAGTCTTTGAACCGATTAAAATGCTTTAAGGGATCAAACCATTCTTCTTTTTGGATGGATTAAGTATGAAAGAGAACTTTGAATTACACTGGAATATGATATTTACTTTAAAAAAATGTGATTGTGCTGTGCATTTTCTTTTTAAACGAATATAAGACTGCATTTGACTTTTTAAGTTCTTTTGGTGTAAAAACCTTTCTTATATGCAATTAAATATTATACATTCTCCAATTAATATTTAAACCAAAAACAAAGCAACCACTTGGTTGCTTAAAAAAATAGAATAAAATAAAGATTACTATTTATTTTTGTTCATTGACTTCACATAGTACAGCATGCATTACAAGGCATTAACGGCCATGAATCTGGACCTAGGCACAAACAGGTAATTGTGTGACCTTGTCAAGTCAAGTTAATCCATTTAATTAATATAGTTTAACATAAAACTGATTTTACCTCGAATGAAAATGTTTGAAACAAAATAAAAATTTTCTTCAGATTGAATTATTGTCTCTTCAGAGGAAAAGTATTAGGCCATGCTATTATTTTAATAGATGAGTGAATGCATGCAAACATTTTGTTTCATTACTAATTGTCATATATAAAGTCAGATATTTGGTTGCCTGGAAATCTAGCTCAAGCTCAAATACACTTTTTTATGTTTGCAAAGATGCTTGACATATGTAATTAACATAAAAATCTTGTTTAGTTGCACTCTTATGATTGTTATTATTTATCCATAGCTTACTGTACAGTTAATATTTATGTTCGTGAATAAATCAAATATTTCTCTAGTGGAAACGGAGTTTAATTTTCTTCACATCGTGTTATCAACATTTCTTGAATATCTGTCGAGGGTGTCCTGGAATTTAATGACAATTTTTTCTATTAATTTAAAAAGTTTATCTAATGCTGCTATGCTCATGATAGTTATTCAACTACTGTTTATGTCACTGTGTTAAAAAAATTAAACTCTGTTTGAACAAAAGCATTGTTTTTTTTTATTTTGGCCAAATTTTTTTTCAAAAACCACTGCAAAAACACTGGCCTTTTTTTTTTTGTTTGTTCCTTACATACCCATCTTAAGAGCCACTATTTAACACATGTTTTTCTTTAATGAGAGCACCAAACTCACATCGTAGTTGCCACGCATGAATTGGGTTTTTATAGAATAATCTTTTAAATAGTTTGGGACCTGCTTCATTGGCTGCATGGTATAAGCATTAATCTTGCAACAGACTAGATTTCCGAAAACTTAGAGATCAGAGTTTGATCCTGGTCAGGTGTACTGAGGATAGGTTTCCACTCTCCCTCCACGAAAATGCGGTTACACCTCCACCAAAATTCAACCTTTCTAATCCTTAATACATAATTGTAATTAGTACATAGGTGTATAACCCGAACGGGTAGTAAGATGCGGTGATAAAAAGATAAATAATATTTTGGCATCTTCCATATCCAAATGTTGTCTCATGACACCATAACAAGTTTGAAAAATTGCAATAATAACTTTGTTAATATTCATTTATACATATATATTGTTAAATTTGATCACTCGGGTACTATCATTTAACTTCTCGTATGTTAATTTATCACTATTTATACTAGCACTGAATTCATTTTTATTGAAACATTAAAAACAAACCACTATTTTTACAAAGTAAAGCTCACCTTTGTTTTGCCTGTTTCAACTTTATACAAACTTATTGTTAAATTTTATAAAATATATGTAGCCTATATTATACAACCACACAAGGTTGGAGCAAGTATGTTTACATGATCATAATATCAAATAAACTTAATGAATGTATTATCAAACTTCAACAGCCACATAATTTTAATTGATTCACCTAAGCTGGATAATTTTGGTTTACACTAAACTTTCTTATTATTGCCACTAATTGGAAAAACTGGGAATTATGCTTGAATTTTCAGCACCACAAAAAAAACCTGGGAAAAGTGATTAAACTAGTTTTTCTGTTGGTAATTTAAAAATTTTAAGAGCCTTCATATAAAGGTGTGACCAAACGAAGCTATATGAATTTTTTCAAACTCCATTTTATACTAAATTTCTAGAAAAATCACTATTTGACATTAGTTAATCAAAAGGCACCAATTTTTAAAAATCTGAGGGAAGGATCTCTTGTAATAGTTTCTTGAGATATTTAATATTCCAAAATTTTCGGGTGAAGATGACTCTAAATATCTTTAAGGGGCATTCAAATTAAAAAAATATGTGAGGAAGACTTCTCCAAATATTAAATAGCTTCTTGGGGAATCTGATTTTAAGAAAGTTTCCATGTTAGGACCACTCGAAGGGCCGTGTGCTCGGGACCACACTATTGGTCCACTAAGTATTTACAAACGTTCTTGCATACTGCCCTAAATATTTTCTAAATGTATCCAAATTTCAAAAAAGTTCCTAGAAGAGGATCACTCTGAATAGATTCTAGGGGATCCAATTTTAAGACTGAGGGAGGCCCTCCACACCCAGTTTTGACTGGTGGGAGGAGTTTTGTTAAAATAAACTTTTTTGCTAATTCTCTTTACCACTCTTCACAAATAAGGTTCCGAAGCCACTGGTTGGAGCACATTTATAAACATACTACTCTTTAACTTGTCTATTCTCTACTTGTAGCTGAGCACAATTCACAACTGGAATAATTACTTTCTAATCCAGACCTTAAAGGAGGAAGAGTGGTGAAAGGATAGAGGACAATGGAGGCATTTTACTTAACTGACCCGACCACAGGCTGGAAATCGTCGAGGATGATGATAATGAATCCAGACCTTAAAAAAATGTTATGATATCCTAGAACAGAGCTCTAGGTGGTTGGTTTTAGACAGTCACTCCGAATAGTTGGTTATAGACAGTTGTCCGAGAGTATTAGAAAAATGTGTGAGTTCAGCGACAGTGTGCCTTGAGCAATATGAGTATTATATTGGTTAAATAGTTACCCAAGATAGTTGGTCGTAGATAATGGTCAGAGTATCGGGAGGATACCACATGTTCATTCATGACTGGTTGAGAAAGTTGGCAAAAGACATGCCCGAGCTTATGTTAGTGATACAGAGAGTCATCTGCAGGCACTTGCCATGTGCATGTTAACAAAGGGTTGAGGTTTGACACCTAATTAGAGTATTTTGGACTTAGACCGAAACATAGAATGTATTGTAGGGAAAGACAGGGGGCTNATCATCATCATCATGAGGGATTGGGGCTTACAGGCAGCCGGGCAACAACCAACCCCCAATCCCTCATGATGATGATGATCATTGTATTAGTGCACTTCTCTTTAATAAACATATTAGTAGTAATCGGTTGGTCATTCATTCAAACTATCCCGATTGAACCCTCCACCTTGTAGTTTCACAAGTGATTTATAGGCCCTGACTTCTTAGTATCAGAAGTGGGATTCATATACACCCAACTAAACATCCGTGCTTTGACAATTTAGTGTCAGATTTGGGGTTTTTACACACTACATCTTGATTTAAAGAACATGGTATTACATCCTGGCTATTATAAAGAGAGTGCTTTTACATTGTCTTAAAACATAATCGAGGTTGTACTATGATTAATTTGATTAGACTCCAATAATTTACTATCTTAGGCATTGGGTGGAATTACCTATTATATATACTTGCTCGGGTACTAACGTTTGGTCGCGTGTTCAACACACCTCTTACTAATAAACATTTACATTTGGATCATTTGTTCACACACTCAAAATCAGAGAAAAAGCTTTTTATTTTGCCAATAAAACCGGTATGTATGCTGGAATTTTATTCTAGAGTTTAAGTGGTCACAAGGTGACCTGGTGGTCTAGGGGTGAGGTATCAGACTTCTGTGCTGGCGGCCAGGGTTCAATCCTCGGTCCCGGAATAGATTTATCTGATTATCAAACCCTTCCTTCACCTCTGATAAGACATCTTGTGATTGTGGGGAATGCCAGGCCTCCACCGTGGTTCGGATTCCACGTTAAACTGTAGGTCCTCCATTTCATCTCACAATCACCCTACCATTACATATTAGCGTAAGTGCGTATAACCCGAACGGGTAGTAAGACGCGGTGCTAATAATAACAATAATAATAATAAGTGGTCACCCTGTTTATAGATTATTTTTATCGGTTTTATTGTTGAGACAAGAGAGAGAAGGGCTGAGTCAATTAAAACTATTACATAATCATAGCTAGCTACGTACATATTCTAATGCTAAATCTCCCATTAGAGCTACGCCATTTCTTTGTGGAAATGCACATTATAACTCTTACTACAGTACACACCCTTGATGTCAAACCTATGGAATTTATATCCAGAGCTTGCACAGCACAATTGCCAAACATTACACTAGGACAAAGGTAATCAGAATATAAGAACGTGACTTCTTAGATGAATACACTATTGCATTGATTTATAGGATTAGTTAATTGTTTGGAAGTAAGAAAGTCAATAATTTAAATCACATTATTGGATGTTTGTGTGCACATGTGTTCATGCATGAGAGGTGCTATTGTGGATAGTTTTGTTAAACTGAGTTATTTTGTCACTTTACTATGATTAATTTATTATAGAAATAATGTGGTTTTTTTTGTTTTGTTTTTTACAGAAGTGGCTTGCTCAACTTCTGTGCTGTAGCATTGTCTCTTAATGATTTAGGTTACCGAGCAGTTGGCATTCGTATTGACAGTGGAGACTTGGCATACCTCAGCAAAATGTCACGTCAATGTTTCAAAGTGATTGCTGAAAAGTAAGAACTTAATTTTTGTTTAAATTCATTTGCATTACTTAACTTTTCTTTGCAATCTCATATACATTGTATTAACTTATAAGTATTCTCTTATTTGCTATTTTTTTGAAGTTTTATTGTAAGACAATTTAATTACATTTCTCTGGTTTATTCTATAGATACAACATTCCATGGTTTGCTAGTCTTACCATAATTGCTTCAAATGACATTAATGAAGACACTATCATCAGTCTCAATGAACAAGGGCATTCCATTGATTCATTTGGCATAGGCACTCACCTTGGTAAGAAAGCAGTTTTCATTTTGCTTTAATCACTTTGATATGTACAAATAAAAGAAAGGCAACTAAAAAAACTTACTATTTACCTAAGATTTTTAGAAGTAATATGAAAAAAAAAGTTAAGAACTGATCTTTCAAAAATGTTATAAATATATAAATATATTTAAAATATATCAAAACACTCTAGAGAGTAAGACTTTTTATATTTGTCTGGATGTTCTAGAAACAAATTGTTCAAACAAAATTAGTATATTAACTATCTTTAAAGCCCCAAAGAGAATTTCAATTTCTTTTTTACACATAACTCTTTAGGCCGTGTACACAGTCGACAAAATGTCCAAACACTTTTTTGTTGTTACATTGTGTTCAATAAGTTTGAATGTATGTGTGTACACAGGCAACGACACAACAAAACTGTGTTTCAGCAGTTGAAAAGAGTTGTCGAGCGCCACAACATCACGACGACTTCTTTGTCTTATGACTAGGATGCGCCTAGTGTAAACAAATGGAACCATGTACACTGGCGACAATTATGTCGTTGCTCACCAGATTATGTTTGGACGAACTCATGACTACAGTCTAGTTTTGGAACTAATACCGCATACATTGCCAATATATTGTTTGATCCATGGTCCTTTTCTAATTGGTGTCCAGCCAAGAAATTGATTGTCCAACTAGAGCCAAAAGTTCAACTGGAAAAATTCATTATATATTAGGGAAAAAACTTATCGGAATTATTCCTATAGTGCTCAAAACTTGTATAAAACTTTCCAAGTGAAAGACTTTCATTGTAAATGGAGTGTACCCAAAATTGACGTTCGCGTTGTCGTCGTCATTTTCTTTTTAATGCTACAAGACCAAAACTAGCACCTACTTTTATGTCCATTATGATAATGGCTGTAATATAAGTCTCAAGGATTTTTTGTTTTTCCTTGCAACAAATATGTGCCCTGTGAGCACACACACCAATGACGTGACTGTTTCTACGTTCATCTGTTGCTAGCTGGAAAGGTAATGACAAAAAAGTGTTAAGACAATTTGTTGCCTGTGTACACATGGCCTTAAGGAAAACCTCCTGCCGCTTTTAAAGGCACATTGTGTCATATTTTATGAGTTTCTTTAAAACTTTTTACACATATAAAAGTTTTTCTTACAATATTACATGAAAAAACAGTGAATATAACTCTTGTAGTAATTTCTACAGATTACTAAGTTGCTAATTAATAGAAACAATAAAATACTATTATTGGTCCTTATGATTATGCTAAGTTCATATTAAGACTGGAAAATTAGAAAAGCAGAATACGAGAATTAATCAAATGAAAATTACACCATTGTACTAAAACTGAGCAAATCAAACTAATCAAAATGAAGATACAAACTTTTAAAATCAATATTTGTTGATATTTGTTGATATACTTTCAATAATTAGTTTGTCAGCTAAAAAGAATAAACTCTTTCTTTAAATTATTGCAGAAAGCCTTTTTTTTTAAATACGTTTAATATTATATTTAATCCTAATACACCAGTGGTTGCATGCCAAACCATTTGTGTCTCTAGTGACTGACTATTCAATCGGTTTATTTAACCCCAGGATGGGCTTTGTACCTATCATCTTAGTTTTAACTAGGGTGTGTAAGAGCCATCTATGATCACATTACTCATTTAATGACTAGATAATCAACTAAAGTATGGCCATTCGTGAGCAGGAATATTATCCTATTTTCCCAGCTATAAAAAAATGGCTGATGAAATGCAGTGACATATATCTCTTTAACCCTGAATTAACATTTTACATTTTAGTGCTGATGGACGACTTCTAGTGAAATATGTTGCCATTATTAGATATATCAAATGAAAAATACTTATACTATTAATTATTTTAAAACTTTTTCTTCCCCAAAAGTTTAGGATGAACAGTAAAATATTAACATTCACATGGCTATGTTTGTGTAAATTATATTTTTTGTATTATTTAATGTCCAAATGTAAATTCCCATTTAAAAAATCACTGTTGTTTTTCACTAACTTCTAAAGTCTTGAATAATCCACTTGTCGAATAAAATGTTGTGGACTTCTACTCTAAACCAAACAAATAGAAACTTTAAATAAGTTAAAATAGAATATCAACATGGCTATGAGCTGAGTAATAAATCAACTAAAAACAGTATATTTGAGATCTGCACACAAGTCATATTTTATTGATTTTTTGGTGCAAAATTGTATACATTTATTTTCCCATTAGTTCCAAAATAATTTTTAAATTTTAATAGAAGAAAAACTTTCTATCTTTGTAGTTACCTGTCAGCGTCAACCTGCACTTGGAGGAGTTTACAAGATGGTTGAAATAAAAGGCCGTCCATGCATTAAGCTTAGCCAGGATGTCAATAAGATGACCATGCCAGGCAAAAAGAATGTCTACAGGCTTTATGGAGCTGATGGTAACATTTGTAATGATTTATAATAAAAGTCAACTTAAAATTGCTAGAACTTAAATCAAAATGACAATTTCCATGACTGTATTTAAATTGAGAAATCTGGACACTAAATGGGGTAAACTCTACTCAATTCAAGTGTTATGTTTATTATTGTCTGGTTTCACAGTACTTTTAATTGTAATTTGAAAGATTCTCTTTATTACTTACCTATTTTGCAAAGAAGTGGTAGATTGACTATAGGAAAACATGCAGTGATCCATAATTTAGTTTAAAGTTCAAGCCCCTATTTTAAAGCTCATTAAATAAATTCCTCACCCCTTTTTTTTTATAAGTATAACCATATATCTAATACTGGCATTCACCGAAACTGATACTTTTAAGGTTATGAAAGTGCATGAGGAACTTAAGTACCTACCCTTTGAACATTGTAATGATACTGGAGACATCTCAAATTTAACTTAACAAAATGTCATAAATACTTCTTGATTAATATTTATAGCTAATTAAATAAATCATTGACAGGAGGATAGAAAGGAAAGGCCTACATACATACCAAAAAACTGAAGGCCTCAAAGTTCACAATTAAAACACAACAAAACACTTAATTATGTAATTTTCGGGGTACAGCAGTCCCCTTCTTGAGCATAAGAGAGTAAAAGAATAGGCCTTACCTTTCTGTCCTCCTTTCATTGTTTAATTAAATACAGCCGTTTGGCGCCTTTTTTCCTCTATCTACAACTTATGTATACTATCTAATCTTTGGTCTAGTTTCAACTTAGGTTGTATCCTCTATGGCCATTGTAAGGTATAATCTTGAGAGTAATGTAAGGTGACTGTAACCTGAGGAATCAACGGCATGAAGGTAATAAAGTCATGCTGTACCCACTTCACGCCTACTAAAGCTATGTTCTTGAGAGAACCACTGTTTGGCAGTTTTGTCGCCTCTTGTGAGACACAAAGTCCAAAACAAGATGGCAATGGACAAAGAATGGTTAGTCTCTTATTGGGAGCCTCATTATGAGCGAGTGTTTAAATAGGGGCATTTCCGTGGTATGCAGATTAGAACTACTGTAAGAGTAACTCGGGACTCAACCACGGACTTTAGACACTCTAGAGCTACCGACGACCATTATCACATAACCTTCAATATAATCTGCTTTCCAATGTAATCTTAGCCCAATAATGACAATAAATAGACCATCTAAAACCTCTTTTAGTCTTGTTGTTCCTTCCACATGATAATCACTACTAACCACAGATCCCCCACTATCCTGATACTTAGAGACAAAGGGAAAAGGAGCTCACCATAGATACCTTGTTTGTATAGAACACTCATTTTCTTAGAGGTTATAGACAAGCACACAAATTGAAAACTTACTCTTTTGTCTTTCATTATAAATGGGTGTAATATATATATGAGTCGAATAAGATATCTCCAAAGATTTTCGATTTACATCTTGGGATGTATGATTGTAGATTCACTTTTCTTAAAAATCGCTTGAATATCTGCATCACTTTATACACAGATTAGTGAATATTCCCATAGCAATTAAAAACTACAGTGAATAATTTCTGCTAATCAAATGGATGACAGACAACAATGGTCACAAACAAGAATTTATAAAAATAAAAGTTATAGAAATTGTTTACAGATATAAATAGTCTCTTTACCTGAAAAAACTAGTGGAACATGAATTTCAATAATCTAATTTTTCAGAAGAGAATAGTAGCCAAATTTAAGCACCTTTTTTTATATATGTTTTCAACATTTTTATTGACTTAATTTACACTTTTATTTTTAGCAATTTGGGGTTAAGTTTTTAAACCTAATCTTCAAATTTTATTTTTCGAAATCTACTCTTAAACAATCCATTTTTAGCACTTTGAGTCAAGTTTAAAATATAATGTAGGGTTTACAATATTATATCTTATAAAATAATTACATCTATGCATAATTTATATGGACACACATTTCACTATGTATGAGAGACCTAGTAGTCCTCACCTCGAAAATCTTCCTTCTTTGCAAGGGGGAAACTTTTTAATAAAGTTAATATTATTCAATAACCCATTAAAGTGTTATAAAAGCTATATACGTAAACTTTTAATGGGTTTTATTTTTGGTCATAATTTTGAGTGTTTGGATTGAAATTTTAGAGCTTTTCATAAATTTCTATGAAAATTGACTGAAGAAAATTCAGCATCAAATTTTACTTTGGAATATAGTATTACACAAATATAAATTTTTAAATAATCAAATCATGAATATGAGTTTGTTTGGATCTTTGCCTCTTGAATATCTTTCAGGATTCGATTTGATCCTAAATTATGATTTTGTTCAAGTTCATGTTGTTGTTTATTTTTTTCTTATTGTCTGTTCAAATTTTGTGAGTCATTACTACTATCATAGTCTTAACAAGTTACTTTCACTCCTTGCTTCTTATGTTTTAGGTCATGCACTTATTGACCTTCTTCAGAGATCTGTAGAACCACCACCTGAAGTGGGTCAAAAGGTGCTTTGTCGACACCCCTTTCAAGAGGCAAAACGAGCATATGTCATTCCAACTAGAGTGGAACCTCTTTACAAG
The DNA here is from genome assembly GCA_902141375.1 of Timema poppense. Taxonomy (NCBI): domain Eukaryota; kingdom Metazoa; phylum Arthropoda; class Insecta; order Phasmatodea; family Timematidae; genus Timema; species Timema poppense. The sequence goes on along the minus strand of CABFOV010006373.1, from coordinate 8,706 downwards.
GTTGAATGTCCATTATTATTATTGTCTTTGTATTGTTTAACTCACTTTGATTAAAGTTAATTTTATATATTTATTTTTAAATTGGCACTGAACATTAGCATGATTTAATAATGTATATTAAGCCTGTGCAAACCACAATTTTCATTTTTCAATGTTGAATCAAATCGAATATGGATTCAATACTAAGATTCAAAATTTTAAATAGAATCAGACTTTTACTATGATTCGGATTTGAAATTTTGAAGGTTCACACAGGATTAGTGTTATTAAATTACAATTATATAGCTTACTTTTTTAAACTAATAAGATATTCCAGGGATAAATTAATGATAATCTGACTTCAGACTAGCAATGGTGTCCTGGAAATTACTTTTATTTTTTATTTATTCCTATCATTTTTTGTCATTTTTCTTTTTACTAATATATATAATTAATCTCCACATTTTGCACTTATTCTTAGGAACTATTATAGGATGATGTCGGTTGAGGGATGGTGCATTAGCTTAAGTCTACATTTTAGGGAAACAATTTTATTTTGTCAAACAAAATGAATGTGAATTCATTTATTATTACTATTATGATATTCAAACCAAATTTTCTTTTAGCTGGCAATTACAACACTTTTAATAACCACACTTCACATACATGTTTTATAATCTATTAATTGGTAATAAATAAAATGATAGAATATTAGGAAAATGGTAGAGTACAAATAAAAGTAAAAACACTAACACACATTTACACACACATCAATATTTCGATGCTATTTTAACATCAAAATATTGATGTGTGTGTAAATGTGTGTTAGTGTTTTTACTTTTACATGTACTCTACCATTTTCCTAATATTCTATCATTTTATTTATTACCAATTGTTTTTGCCCCATGCACTTTATTTCATACATATTATAATCTATTAAGTAACTTCTCACTTTCTTGTATGTTTGATATCTCTTCTCATCAGCCTTCTTATTTCTAATATTCTATTAATATTTTGGCTATGCGGTGTTTCGTATCCTTAGCTTTCATATGTATTGGGAGCTATTTATTTAAAAATTAATTTAAGAATTTATATTTTAAGTGACATAGTTGTATGTGCTATACTTTTATTACTTAACTTTGGCTCTAGTTTAATTAATTTTAGATTAACTATTAATATATTTTTCAGATGTACTGGCAAAAAGGTAATTTAGTAGCACCACTCCCAACCTTAGAAGATGTTCGTCAAAGAGTTCAATCATCCTTGCAAAGTCTACGCAACGATCACAAACGAAACCTTAACCCTACTCCATACAAGGTAAACTTGGGTGTTATGTTGAACATATTTAAAAAACGCACCCTAAGAAATATAATTTTCAGTTGATTTGGAAATCCTTACAATACGATAGAAAGTGCTTTACAATTATTTCTTTATATTAATGTGTTAAATATAAACTAAAGTAGATCAATTTTAATTTCTTAGGTTTTTAATTATGTATTATGCAAAAATTGTTCATATTGACTTTTTAAATCTTGTAATATACATGTAGTCTTGCTCCACTATGATGTAACATATTTATAAGCAACATCTCCATGTTCTCTCCCCAGAGTAAGACAGTTTGGCCTGCTATTCTAACTTTATAACTGGACAGGAGATCAGTGTGTTTAAGTAGATGGATTACTACCCTGGATATTGTTAAAGTATTACATTTGGAGGAAGGTATAGGAAAGGTGGATAGAAACATATAAATGGGACGAACACAATATGGCTTTTACAATGAAAATAACACAGTTCACACTTTACATTGCTGCCATTGGATAAAGAGGTAATGATTGCCTCTTAAAGAAAATCGATCGTCACTGCCCAATCACCTGACCTAGGTTCTTCTTCAAAATACAATACATTTACCTCACAAAGCGAAAAGAGGTTTTCCTTATAAGGATATTGTTAAAGGAAATAGCTGTTAAAAATACTACCCCTATCCACTGAGTTGTATGAGGGTTTTAACCCATTCGTTGCACGCGTTTAGCACCACTTTCTGTGTAGGTCCGGCAGCCATTTTTTTCAAATATTACCAAAAAATATTTTCGTTATTCATCTGTTTTCACATTTATTATTTAATTCATGGTCATATCATAACATTGAACTGGTAGTTCCATAACTTAATGCAATGAAACGTCGAACCACACCCGCACCAGGGAACATTTAGGCAAACAAAGACATTCAATATCATCCAGGGAAAGGGCAGCCCTTGACACAATTATTTTCTGTTCATATATATAATATCCAGGGATGATGTGCTATTGGTGGAGCCTTAATTCTGCAAGGCAGGGCATTCTGAGAAAGATCACTCACATTTAAACAGTTGATTGTTAACCACTCAGAAGCGTGTTTAGGCAGTCAATCAGTACAGATGTGACTAGGGCGGTATGCAGGAACGTTAGTGAATGATTAGTAGACCAATAGTGTGGTCCCGATCACTCTATCACTCCACCTTTTAACCTATAATGACGCAAGCAAACCCACGCTTGTGTCCACCAAGCATCCACTTAGTTAAGTTCTTGCATATGGCCCTTACACTGTGGCAGGCACACAAATTCAATTTTAGCATAACAATGTAAAGGCAATAGTTATTCTTAACATTTAAACCACAACTAAATATCTCAATAAATCAACTTATTAAAACATATAATTTTCATTTCATAACTATGCGACAATGATCTAATCATAATGGCACCCGAATATAAGACAATTGAGTCTAGGGACTATGAATAAGACATGCTTATTGAAAACGATCAAGGCGTACATTTGAGCCATTCATGAAATAAACCCAACACCATTGAGGCGAATTCCACTTTCCTCAAATGATAGGATGATATGTGAGAATGATGATGGTGGAAAGCAGAAGGAACCCTCAGTTTAACGTGGGTTCCGAACTACGGTGGGAGCCTGGCATTCCACACATTCACAAAGCGTGAAAACATACACTTTCCCAGAGGTAAAAGAAGGGTTTGGTAATCAGATAAATCTGTGCCGGGACTGGGATTTGAACCCCGACACCTTAAATCTAGACTGTCAGATCCCCTAAAAACATGATATAATAATTTACCAAATAACAAGTAAAATGTTCCAATTCTGGTCTGCTCGCTCATGAAACTTCTTTTTGGCCTCAGGACATGATATATTAAAATTTTAAGTCTCGTTAGATTTTTTTTAAATCTGACAAACTTATATTTTATGTTCTCATTTAATTTCAGGTGTCTGTCAGTGATGACTTATACAGCTTTATTCATGATCTTTGGTTACAAAACGCACCAATTGGCGAACTATCCTGAGAACCAATTCTAAATCATTCATAATCTATTCATGTAGCAAGTTAAGAACATAATATAAATAATAAGAAAGAAGAAAACATCACAAACTTTTGTTCGCTCTTAATTTCAATGTATAAATTTAATATCTCAGTGCAAATACAACCTTAATTAGGATGGGTAGTTAATAGTATATGTTCTTATTGATGCATCACAGATTTCTAGTTGACATTTTAAAAGTTATTTTAGACTATGCCAATAATGTGAACCTGTTATTTAATTCTTGAGCATAGTCAAATATAGAATATCATTATTTAATTTTTAAACTAAAGAGAGTTCCTAAAATTAATTTTAGTTTTTATTTTTAGTTCAAAAATATGGGAAGACTTGTCTTTAAATGGTGTAATAATAATAATAGTAAGGGGCTTACTTTAAACAATGATCTGTATTTAGTTTTGGTAAAATTTTATATTTATTTTCAGATCATAATAAAAGATTAATTTGTTTCACTTGTCTTTTCAAATTTTAATTATTAGATAAAATCAAACTAAAATATAAACAAATGGTTGTTAGGTCAAACATAAGTAATTTTATATTATTAAGGGCGGCATTTTACTAAACTGAAGTGGCCACAGGCTGGAAACAGTTGTTGATGATGGTGGTGTAACTAAAATAAAGAAGACATAATCATAAATATATCATTGGGCCTACACTCCTATGGAAATTATCATACATTGAACTTTGTGATACAAATAATTTCTTGAGAAGCACATTCCTATCTGAGATATATTAAATTATATTGATGATTTAATGTTTTAATGTTTATATATCCATGAAACTTATATTATTTGTGCTTTTAACCATCCTTATCTAATTGATAATATATTATGTACTTATTTCATTCTTTAAAATACATTAAAATATTGTAATATTTCATATTCACTTATAATTTATGTAAATTTTATAAAGAGGTGTGATGCGCCTTAAAACTTTTATTAAATTGTGTGGGTCTATTAATTTACTGTACAAATTTTCATTTTGTTTAATTGTACACCTGTCAAGACCTTCCTTCAATACAGCCATTTAATTGCCAACAAATCTCTATTTGATATATTATTTTCTTCTTGGAATTTTCTTAATATGTTTCACATTTGTTTGTTAGTTGGAAGAATTATCATTTACACACACAAAATTAGTCATTTAGATAGATATCAGGAGTGTTCGAATCTTAAAAGTTAGAATTGGCTTCTAAACAAATGTCAGCTTCGACTTCATTTTGAAAAAAAATCTGACCTCGTTAATTATAAAGCTTCATTAATCAAAATATTGATATCTAAAATACAAGTTATGGTCATTTCATTTCTGATCTGTTTTATACATTACAAATTAATATTCAAATGGAAAAAACCTGTAGTAATTGACTTATAAGTGGTGGTAATAACTTAATTTATCATGTTACAACACAATATTACAAAGAGTTATGCAATAAAACTATTTCAAGTAATTTTTGTGCGTTAAGTTATGTATAAATAACCACAATATAGTTTTTCAATCATAAAACAACAAACAAAAAATATTCAAACTTTGACTCGAATCAAATATATGAAATATTCTCAAAGACGAGTTTTCTTTGAATTGAATTGAAAAAGTGGACTTAGTACACTCCTAGTAGAAATTTTCTACAATTTAAAAATATTCGGCCCCATAATTTCAGACACTAGTTACTTTGTTTTTAATTTTTGGAGGGGGCATTGTGGGAGTGCAAGTGTTCTATGTCTAATTTTCCTCTTTTGTGTAAAAGAGCATTTAAGTTTGACCATGTGTATAAAATCAATGTTACTAGATGACAACTAGAGTTTGTATCCTCTTAAGTAATTATGTCTAAATTTCACTGTAGGTAAACCATGTGCATTCTTAATATATGTAAATACCAAATATCTCAAATTTAACACTTTTGGAGATAGAACACTTGCATTTCCTAGTGACGATATGTTAGATGATACCCATCACTATTCACAGCAACTCCATCTGGTCTACAAATCGGTTGTCTTTCGTTAGGAACTATATTTTTAGATAAATAGGGCAATTAGGGCATTTATAAAAAAGGGTAAAAATAACCCTATTTTGGTAAATTCCCAACAATTGCATTAACATCCTATGAATGTATTTGGTTAAAATGTAAACTTATTTTATACATTAAAGGTTTGTCCATCTTTATTAGTAATTGATGTACTTTAAAAATTTCTTTACATAACACCAACAATTATTGTTGTATTTACTTTCCTAAATATTAACCGCAAAAACACGCTTTAATTTTTTTTTTCTAACGCTTCTATTTAGATTTAAATAGAGTAGGCTCTAAAATTTTACAATATTGGTTAGTATTATATTTGGAAGAAGGCATAGGAAAGGTGGATAGAAACATATAAAAGGGGGACGAACACAATATGGCCATATTGTGTTCGTCCCCATTTTATATGTTTCTATCCACCTTTCCTATACCTCCTTCCAAATATACAATTACCTCATAAAGCGAAAAGAGATTTTCCTTATAGAATTATATCACAATATTGGTTAGATAATAGTTCATGATTTTTTTGTCTCTCTCATGTATCTCAAATATATGGTATGAATATTTTCTTTATATATCACTCACAAAGCAGTAGCCAAATATCATAAATTGCCTAAAGAGTAATAATATTTAAACAAGTTCTAATTTCCTAAAGAATAGTATGTATTGGGTCAAAAATCTACATCTCGAGTAGTTGTAAATAAATTAAAATATATTTGGGCTGCTGAAATTCTAGAATTCTTTTAATTCCCCTTGAGTACATTTTAATATTTTTTTAAATCGTTATTATGAAGTTGCTCGGCACAAGCCAGGTCTGTTTAAAACATGATCCTCGCCAACATATCCTTTCTCCACACCACCTTTCTTCCCGTCAGCCACCTGTCTCTTGCTATCTCATTTCCAATCTCCTCCCATGACCTTAGTTGTGCCTTCTCTATCCTGATCTACACTGGTTCCTCCATAAACATTCCTTTCACTCTCTCATTGATCATACTATCCATTATTGTCACTCCCCTAGTACTTTTCATTTTACAGGCTCGAATTCTACTTTCATTATGCTCCTTCATTACCCAAATTTCCTCTGTGAATTTCAATATTAGTACACAGTATGTCTTGTATGTAGATCACAACCTTTACACTTTTTTGGCATATCTCTGCTCCAAATTAGACTTGTCACAATCCTGGAAAAAATTGATCTAGCAACAACCCCCCACAAATATATCCGACTGCGATTCAAACCTTGACCTCCTTAAATTCAGCAGGCCAGTCTTAACACTAGAGTGACATGTTAGAGCATTCGGCCACTGAAACAAGTGAGTCACACTCTTGATGTATACCTAATTATTTTACATAATGTTGCATGCATATTTCATGTATTGTTATTGTAAAATATTGTTTTGATTGTTAAGTTTGTGAATTTTTAATTTTAATTCAAAAAAATCTTGCATAAGCAGTTTTTATTAGAGTTAAGTCATTTTAAAAAAGCTTATCATATCTTTGTCACTTTTTTTATGCGCTTTTAATCATTAGAAATTAAATATTTTAATACTCATAAAAGACTATTAGATCACATTTGTTACTTAAGATTTAAGTAATTAAACCTAGGTTCCTATCATTTTGATATTGCTACGCTACTAATTTTGAGTTATTAAAGTTGAGACTTTGTAAGGTTGACTTGCCCTACAAGTGGGTGATAAATATGTTACAATGTGAGGTTGACACTATTTTAATACCTTATTTTATTGAGTTTAATGTGACATAATTAGTTTAATTCACTGTTAGGAGTCTGAACAATTGGAATCCGCGATTATAAATCACATGTGCTGCTGATTTATCCCCTTTATAGGGAGCTGTGTGGACTAAAAATGTTTGGATCATGATTGATTCTAGCTTGTGCCAGTTGTGGAATATTTAAAGTCCAAATTAAGATGTGGTAATTTTAATGAAAATATTTATTCTTATGACGGACAAACGCTCAGAGCAGCTCGGTGACTACAAAGCTAGCGACAAAGCCTACACTTGCCAAAATGTATATCTACGAAGTCATAGCTTCTATAACATTCCTTGAGTAACTGGATGCAGCTTTTTTGATTCCTTTTTGAGAAGATTTCGCCTGGGTGGCCGATAGACACAGAAGGATCCTTTACCATGTTGACATTTATTGCTAAAGATAATGTTAAATAAGTGAATTTTGAATATTATCATGTTAGATAAATTATTATATCTATAAATTAATCAAAAAAGAAGTGTAAAATATAATTATTGCAACTTATAAATATTTGAATGTATGAGTTGATTATGAGAAAGAAATGGCAGTGTGTAATATCTGTTTCTTGTAAATAGTATTAAAAACTGTATAGTTTATGGTTTGTAATCAAATGAATACCTTTTGTACACACAACTTTGGAAAGAAGTAAAATTTTTCTTTAAAATGGACATGTAGTGTTTTATTTTTGATCTCCTTGATTTTTAAACCAATTACTAAAAACAAAAATAACTCCATTAGAAAGCATTCCATGCACACAATCAGTATTGTCTTGTCCATAAGGTGTAAAGACTTGTGTCCTTTCCTAATTAAAGAAAAATAAATAAAAATTAATGTTCTATAGAATGATATATATGTTTATCAAACATTTAACTCTTTGCACAGATTTGATATGAATACGCAAATCTCGTTTCTATCCACCTTTGTCTGAATCTCACTGTACTTATCTTTCACATTTATTAAAAGCACATGAAAATTGAAACTTCATCAGTTCTCTAAGACATTTCTTTCCCTTTTTAAATGCTACTACAGATTAAAAAACAACAGGTAATTAGGGTTGCCCATTCAGTAGGGTCCTTACTGCACATAAGATCAGCAGGTATGCAAATATGATCCAAGTGTTGAAGTATAACAAGAAATGTATCCAAATATATTCAAAATGTAAAATTAGTAATTAATTGCCTAATGGCTGAGAAATATATAAAATCAAACTGGAAACACTGTACAATAGTGTTTCGTAAATGATATGAAAGGAAGCCAAAGTGATAAATTTTGTTAGACCCGATAGAAACAAATAAACTTAACTACTTGACACTTCCGCAATATTTTATATTTTCTCAAAAGAGAAAAAAATTTGCAGCTACAAATTTGAAAAAAAATTAAAATTAAGCTTTGTGTTACCAGTTGCTATTGATGCTAGTAGGTGATGGGTTGAATTGCTATGCAGCTAGATGAAAAGTAGATTAAAATAACAAAAATGTTAAGGAAATGGCTACCCATTGGTATTAGAGTCCCCATCGACTGAGCTGCTAATCCATTTAATACACTAATATAACACATGATTCGGTCAATCATTTTAG